>CAEFZP010000818.1:0-5000 GCA_903064625.1 Mallotus villosus
TGAACTAACTCAGCAATAAACCTCCTTTCTCTGATTCCCTGCTCTCAGTGTGAACTGCTTTCTGCAGAACAGACTTCTACTGATCTTATTGGATCTTTTCATGAGTCCGGTCAAAGGACTCTTTGTCCTCTGAGGAGGAGGCGTGGTTACATGACCTTTGACCCCTGCTCCACTGTGATAGATCCCACAGCTCCTATGGCTGGCCTTGACCACAGAGTCAGCGCCCCACCCTCTCTTCCTCCCTCCTCCGTCTCCCATCCCTCCATCGTCCCCCCAATCTCCTCTGGAAGCCCCCCCCTCTCTCCTCTGGAAGCCCCGCCCCCTCTCTCCTCTCACGTGTTCTGGGAAACTTCAAAGCGATGTGGGCGTTCTTGTGTTTGCTTTCACATCACAAACTCTTCACATCACAACTCTCATCAACTCTTCCTCCTCCCTCTGAAGATGTTCAGCAACAACGTCGTTCAGAGAGACAAGCTCGCTGGACACAGGAGATGCACACGCACACCCACACACACACTCTCTCTCACACACACACACACTCTCTCTCACACACCCACACACACTGTCTGTCTCTCTCTCACACACACACACTCTCTCACACACACACTGTCTCTCTCTCACACACACTCTCTCTCACACACACTCTCTCTCTCACACACACTCTCACACACACACGGTCTCTCTCACACACACACTCTCTCTCACACACACACCGTCTCTCTCACACACACACTGTCTCTCTCACACACTGTCTCTCTCACACACTCACTGTCTCTCAAACACACTCTCTGTCTCTCTCACACACTCTCACCCCCCGAGCTCGTGTGGTAGTGTGAGAACAGGACTCTGTTGTCTCCATGTCGTGGTCGGTCATGTGACGTGAAGCTCAACACAGCAACAAAGATTGGTGCTATGGGACGATATCCCCCGAGGTGATTGGCTGAGCCTCCTGTCAGTCACTCACACACAACTCCCACAACAGCCCTCCCTCTCCTTCTCAACGGGACTGGCGAGCCTTGTTCTGGGCCATGTGTGAGTCTGCCTGTGATGAAGCTGACAGTACCTGTAATGAGGCTGGAGACCAGCAGGGGCAGCACCAACATCTGCAGCATCCTCATCAGCAGCTCCCCGGGGAAAGAGAAGTACTTCACCTCCCGGTACGACATCCCGTACGGCCGCAGAGCGAAGCCAAGCAGGATACCTGGGAGGAGAAGGAAGGAAGGGGTGGAGAGGGGGAGAGGGGGAAGAGGAGGAGGGGGAGGAAGGAAGGAAGAGGTGGACGAGGGGGAGAGGGGGAAGAGGAGGAGGGGGGAGGAGAGATTGAGGGATGCAGGGGTGAAGGAGGAGGAGGAGAGGTGCAAGGACAGAGTTAGCCTCCATGATGAGACTTTTAAACTTTAAACTAACCTTGAGCCCAGGACTATCTCCAGGACAGAGCCCGCCTCTGCTAACCTCCTCCTACACAGCTGCTCTCCATGTACACATTAGTGTTAGTGTGTTGCAAGTAGCTCCAGTGCAGTCGTGTGACGGAATAAACTGAAATGAAATGCTATCCCTCAAGCCTCGTAATCTTATTTTTATCAGAAGCAATGTACAAGGGGAGAGGGGGAGGTGAGGGGGGTGATGAGGGGGGGTGATGAGGGGGGGAGTAGAGTAGAGGAGAGGTGAGGAGAGGAGGGGTGAGGGTATATTCAGAGACAGCTGTGAGGAAGCAGGGCAAGCTCTATTCCTGCTTGGTGAGGTCAAAGGTTAATGACCAGGGGTCAGGGGTCAGGGGTCGAGGCAGGGTCAGTCATCTGGGATTACTCTGTTCCCTCTCCTACCGTCCTCTATGAGCGTGTGTGTGTGTGTGTGTGTGTGTGTGTGTGTGGTGTGTGTGTGTGTGTGTGTGTGGGGGGGGGGTGTGTGTGTGGTGTGTGTGTGTGTGTGTGTGTGTGTGAGGCTACAAGCATTTTAAAGTTACAACATCACAGTTACAGTAAGACATTAAGCTGTCTCCCATATTTAACATCACTCATCTGCCTTCATCTTTTGGGTTTTTCTCAGCATCACACAACACACACACACACACACACACTTAGAATCAACTGTGAAATATCAGGAAGTGGTGAGCCAATAACTACAAAATAACGCTTATAATTTGAGAAAAGAAAAGGTGTTTTCTGTGTCAACTCTCCAGTCCACAGTTTTTCCACACTCCACACATCATGGGTTAAGGTTCGCTCATTGTTAGTTTTATTGTCCCACGTGGACTAGAGATACATCAAGACTGAGGATGTTATTGTGAATGGAGAGCTGACAAGCACACAACTTTTAAAGTTCAAAGTTTACACAGACACACACACTCACAGACACACACACACTCTCACAGACACCCTCACAGACACACACACACACACGCTCACCGATGATGACGGCAGCCACGGTGAAGATGACGAAGGCGTTGCGTTTGAGGAAGCTGGTCACGTCGTCCTTGCTCACGCTCTCCACCTTCTCTGGCCTGGAGGGAGGGACTCTGCAGGCCCTCTCTGAGCTGCCTCACCCGGCCCCTCGTCTGGGCTTTCCCCCCTCGGTCTGGGCCATACCTCCTGGTCCCCTGGGCCTCCTGGTCCTCTGGGAACCGCTCCGGGTCTCCTGGTCCTCCGGGTCTCCTGGCTGGGGTTCTGCCGCTGGTCCAGGAGGGAGGGTTCTAGTGGGTTCCTACAGGTTCTGCCCGAAGGGTTACCTGTGAAGTGAGAGGAGGAAGAGGGGGGGTGAGGCAGGTAGGGTGAGAGGTGGTAGAGGAGGGAGGCGGGGCCAGAGGGGGGAGGTGGGGAGAGAGGTGAGTGAGAGGAAGGGGGAAAGGGAAGGGGGGAGAGGTAAGAGGTAGATAGGACAGGTGGAGTAGAGATAGTAGAGGGAGAGCGAGAGATGAGACAGCATGAGGAGATGAGTTGACGAGAGAGAGCTAGACTGTGAAGCTGCGACGCCGAGACGGAGTGCAGCTTACGAGAGAGAGATCTGTCGAGCAGATGACGAGAGAGCGCACTGGAGGACGAGGAGAGATGACGAGATGACGTGATGTGAGGTGAGAGTGGAGAGAGAGGAGAAGAGAGAGAGAGAGGAGATGAGGAGGGAAGAGAGAGAGGAGAGGAGAGAGAGACGAGAGAGAGAGAGAGAGAGAGAGGAGAGGCTAGGGAGGAGAGAGAGAGAGAAAGAGAGGGAGAGAGAGAGGGAGGGAGAGAGGTAAGATGAGAAGTAACAGGAGAGGGAGGTAAATAGAAAGAGTTGTGACTGAGCAAAAGAGGAGTGGATCATTAAAGCTGGATCAAAGTGGATGAGGGTGATTCTAATCAAGCGAGGCTGTGTCTACGCAGCTTGTTTACAGACGGCCTGAGCTTCACATCAAGCTCTCAACCCTCTCAGGGTTACTGTGATCCTAACTGAACCCTCCAGCAACTCCTCAATCCTCTCAGGGTAACTGTGATCCTAACTGAACCCTCCAGCAACTCCACAACCCTCTCAGGTTAACTGTGATCTGAACTGAACCCTCTAGCAATCTCCAACAACCCTCTCAGGGTAACTGTGATCCGAACTGAACCCTCCAGCAACTCCTAAACCCTCTCAGGGTAACTGTGATCTGAACTGAACCCTCCAGCAACTCCACAACCCTCTCAGGTTAACTGTGATCTGAACTGAACCCTCTAGCAACTCCACAACCCTCTCAGGGTAACTGTGATCCGAACTGAACCCTCCAGCAACTCCTCAACCCTCTCAGGGTAACTGTGATCTGAACTGAACCCTCCAGCAACTCCACAACCCTCTCAGGGTAACTGTGATCCGAACTGAACCCTCCAGCAACTCCACAACCCTCTCAGGGTAAACTGTGATCCTAACTGAACCTTCCAGCAACTCCACAACCCTCTCAGGTTAACTGTGATCCTAACTGAACCAGCAACTCCACAACCCTCTCAGGGTAACTGTGATCCTAACTGAACCAGCAACTCTACAACCCTCTCAGGGTAACTGTGATCTGAACTGAACCAGCAACTACCTCAACCCTCTCAGGTTAACTGTGATCCTAACTGAACCCTCCAGCAACTCCTCAACCCTCTCAGGGTAACTGTGATCCTAACTGAACCCTCCAGCAACTCCTCAACCCTCTCAGGGTAACTGTGATCCGAACTGAACCCTCCAGCAACTCCACAACCCTCTCAGGTTAACTGTGATCCTAACTGAACCCTCCAGCAACTCCTCAACCCTCTCAGGGTAACTGTTGATCCTAACTGAACCCTCCAGCAACTCCACAACCCTCTCAGGATAACTGTGATCTGAACTGAACCCTCCAGCAACTCCACAACCCTCTCAGGGTAACTGTGATCCTAACTGAAACCCTCCAGCAACTCTACAATCCTCTCAGGGTAACTGTGATCCGAACTGAACCAGCAACTCCTCAACCCTCTCAGGGTAACTGTGATCCTAACTGAACCCTGCAGCAACTCCACAACCCTCTCAGGGTAACTGTGATCTGAACTGAACCACCCAGCAACTCCTCAATCCTCTCAGGGTAACTGTGATCCGAACTGAACCAGCAACTCCACAACCCTCTCAGGGTAACTGTGATCCGAACTGAACCAGCAACTCCTCAATCCTCTCAGGGTAACTGTGATCCTAACTGAACCCTCCAGCAACTCCACAACCCTCTCAGGGTAACTGTGATCCTAACTGAACCATCCAGCAACTCCTCAACCCTCACAGGGGTAACTGTGATCCGAACTGAACCAGCAACTCCTCAACCCTCTCAGGGTAACTGTGATCCGAACTGAAACCCTCCAGCAACTCCACAATCCTCTCAGGGTAACTGTGATCCTAACTGAACCATCCAGCAACTCCACAACCCTCTCAGGTTAACTGTGATCCTAACTGAACCCTCCAGCAACTCCACAAACCTCTCAGGGTAACTGTGATCCGAACTGAACCCTCCAGCAACTCCACAACCCTCTCAGGGTAACTGTGATCCT
>CAEFZP010000818.1:10000-11046 GCA_903064625.1 Mallotus villosus
GGTAGTTTAGGGTTAGAAGGAGCTGGAAGTGAGTGTGTCTGGTAGTTAGGGTTCAGAAGGAGCTGGAAGTGAGTGTGTCTGGTAGTTAGGGTTCAGAAGGAGCTGGAAGTGAGTGTGTCTGGTAGTTAGGTTCAGAAGGAGCTGGAAGTGAGTGTGGTCTGGTAGTTTAGGGTTCAGAAGGAGCTGGAAGTGAGTGGTTCTGGTAGTTAGGTTCAGAAGGAGCTGGAAGTGAGTGTGTCTGGTAGTTAGGGTTCAGAAGGAGCTGGAAGTGAGTGTGTCTGGTAGTTAGGTTCAGAAGGAGCTGGAAGTGAGTGTGTCTGGTAGTTAGGGTTC
The DNA here is from genome assembly GCA_903064625.1 of Mallotus villosus. Lineage (NCBI taxonomy): Eukaryota > Metazoa > Chordata > Actinopteri > Osmeriformes > Salangidae > Mallotus > Mallotus villosus. Next base: position 10,334 of record CAEFZP010000818.1, read on the forward strand.
AGAAGGAGCTGGAAGTGAGTGTGTCTGGTAGTTAGGGTTCAGAAGGAGCTGGAAGTGAGTGCTGTCTTTGGTAGTTTAGGTTCAGAGGAGCTGGAAGTGAGTGTGTCTGTAGTTAGGGTCAGAAGGAGCTGGAAGTGAGTGTGTCTGGAGTTAGGGTTCAGAGGAGCTGGAAGTGAGTGTGTCTGGTAGTTAGGGTTCAGAAGGAGCTGGAAGTGAGTGTGTCTGGTAGTTAGGTTCAGAAGGAGCTGGAAGTGAGTGTGTCTGGTAGTTAGGGTTCAGAAGGAGCTGGAAGTGAGTGTGTCTGGTAGTTAGGGTTCAGAAGGAGCTGGAAGTGAGTGTGTCTGGGTAGTTAGGTTCAGGATGACGCTGGAACGTGAAGTGTGTCTGGTAGTTAGGGTCAGAAGAGATGGCAAGTGAGTGTGTCTGGTAGTTAGGTTCAGAAGGAGGCTGGAAGTGAGGTGTCTGTAGTTAGGGTCAGAAGGAGCGGAAAGGGATGATGTGTGTCTGGTAGTTAGGGTTCAGAAGGAGCTGAAGTGAGTGTGGTCTGGTAGTTAGAAGTGTTCAGGAAGGGAGCTGGAAGTGAGTGTGTCGGTAGCTTAGGTTCATAAACAGAACTAGCAGGAAGTGATTGTGTCTATTTGTTAGTATTCAGAAGACTGGAAATTGAATGTGTCTAATAAAACAAATTACAACTGGGAAGGAAGGCATCTTGC
>CAEFZP010000819.1:0-87500 GCA_903064625.1 Mallotus villosus
AATTCTGGCATTGCAGGCAGTGTTGGGAGCAGTTAAATGCTGTAATTCTTCGAATAATGTTGCGAGGAGCTTTTGCAAAATAGAAGGTGGAATGGTTTCTGCAGTCTTCAGTCTGCCAGGAGTGCATCATCCATTAGCTCGATGATGTTGTCAAACTGCACGAGGAGAAAGAAAAAAAGACAATTATTTTCTCCAAAATGCACATGCAAATATAATGTCATGGTAAAGCCTGTTAAGTCAGTGGGAAAATAGTGATCTATGTGCAGAAAAGCTTGAATGCAGAGGTCTACGGTGGCCCTGAGAGGCCACAGCACAAACATCAGAAAACACATGCAAGAAGACAAAACACTAGCAAATTAAGAAAACATCTTCATCATTTGACAACACATGCGCAGCATTTAGAAACAACATGCAAGAGACAAACACAATACTAGCAAGAAGACAAAAACACTAGCAATTAAGAAAACATCTTCATCAATTGCCAACACACTGCGCAGCATTTAGAAAACGCATGCAAGAAGGACACAACACACTAGCAAATTACAAAACGCTGCAAAGGCCACAACATCACGGAAGTAGCCACACCACGACGGAAGTGTTGTCAGAGGACACTTAAAAGTGATGCACACGTCCAGGACAGGCTTGCTAGCGATTTTCGGATTTCGTGGTGTGTTGGAAAATCATGACATAAAAAGTAAGTGTTTTTGATTTATTTTAACACTTGTGATCGCATGATTCAGAGTATTAGCCTATTGAAGTGATCTGCCTGTCCAAACGTCGTTAGCCTTTTGCTGCTATTTAGCGGTGCGAGTTCTAATAACCGGATGAAATAATTGAGTAATATTAAATCACACAGTATTCATTGATGACATAGATGTGCCCATCGAAACGTTTAAAGTTTTGACAGCAGCAGCAGATCACTTCAATAGGGCTACTATCTGAATCTATGCGATTCACAATGTTAAATCATCAAAAACGACTTACTTTTTATGTCATGATTTTCCACACACACTGACATCCGAGCGCTAGAGCACGCTGTCTGGACGTTGTGTGCATCACTTTTACAAGTGTCCTCTGAAACACTTCCGTCGTGTTGTGGCCTACTCCGTTGTGTGTTGTGCCTTTAGCAGCGTTCGTTTTTGTAATTGCTAGTGTTTTGTCTTCTTGCATGCGTTTTTCTAAATGCTGACGCATGTGTGTCAAAATGATGAAGCTGTTTTCCTAATTTGCTAGTGTTTGTCTTCTGCTAGTGTTTTGTCTTACTTGCATGTGTTTCTAATGCTGCGCATGTGTTTGTCAAATTGATGAAGATGTTTTTCTTAATTTGCTAGTGTTTTGGTATCTTCTTGACATGTGTGTTTTCTGATGTTGTTGTGCTATGGCCTCTCAGGGCCACCGTAGAGGTCAGTACAATAATGGAACAACAATTATAATTTTTATTTTCTTGATCAAACAACACTGACATACTCGTTGACTTTTAGGAGGGAACTGCCTTTGTAAGTATTTAGATTAACACAATTACAGTATTTTTTATGTATAGTTTGTTCCAATTATATTGGATTTCTGTCACAATTGTTCTAATTGAGTAGGTCACCTGCGATCTCCTCAAATAACTCGTGCTATACCATTTTCCGTCCATAGTGGTTGAGAAATGTGAGTGACTGAGTGGCTATAGTAGACTGCATAAAGAAGAAATCAGCAGCGGCACACTGTAAATAGTTACATGAGCGGCACTGACCGCTTGATCGCAAACGCTAGTAAATAACGCTGGTTATTTACTATTTTAGCAAGAGTCTGCAGACATTGTTCTCTTAGCCTGCCCAACCTGCTAACCTGTAGCCTGCTAACCTGTAGTCTGCTCACCTGCACACCGTCACCTTATTTAACATGGACCCATTATAAGATATGCACACAGTACGTTTGCAGTTATTCTAGCTAAAAGGGTTGGGCGATATGTTGAATTTTTTTGGCGCGATGTATTCGTTGACTCGTCAGACCATATTAGCAAACATGTGCAACTCCAGGCACCAAAACAACACATATTACAGTTTCACTCACCTTTTGGTCTTCCATTAACGAAATGGCTTGTTCTGGAACCCCTCGAACCCGCAAGAAGTCGCTAAGTGAAGCCATTTTAGCACAAGTAGGCTAAGGCTACTGGCTACTCTGCGTGTGGTTTCCTCCTACTGCATAAAGCAAAGTGTCTCTCCCACGGAGGATTGTCCTTAGAGGTACCCGTAGTTCTGACTTTAAAGTCAGAATTCTGACTTTAATCTCAGAATTCTGAGAAAAAAGTCAGAATTCTGACTTTAATCTCAGAATTCTGAGAAAAAAGTCAGAATTCTGAGAAAAAAAGTCAGAATTCTGACTTTAATCTCAGAATTCTGAGATTAAAGTCAGAACTTAATTTTTTTTTACATGTGTGGCCCTAATCCTCTTCCGTAGCCATGGAAGGTACAATTTAAATATACTTTTTTTTCCATTTAATTTAACAGACTTCCATCCAAAGCAAAATAATGCATTTAGTAAGTCCCACAACAAATCTAACACTATAAGTCAACAGTTACTAGTTAGGGGGCCAAGTGATGGTCTACACACTATCTGCACACCATTGTATAATTCAATAAAAGTGCAAATGAATGCTAATTACAGGAGCAGGTTAATTCACACTCCCCAGTACATGACCAGTACCACGATGTTAGTCAACTATTTATCACAATAAACAACCTCAACCTTCCATCCCCTGAGAATGTAGGCCTAACACCGTAATTATGCAATGTCAAATGAAACAATGGGTCAGTTGTTTTGCTCCAACTGAATGGTTGATTCGTTTCCACAGCAACCTCTTATTGTTTGTTAGTCTAGTTACTAATTTACAAATGGTATACAAAATGTTGTACTAATCAACGGACATATTATATTATTTTTATAGAACGTGCTTCAACTCTATCAATGTTTTCTCTATTCTTTGCCAAATCAAAGGATCAAAGTCATCTAAAATAACTTCAAAGCATTGTTTGATGGACTTTTATGAGACATCGATAGAATCACATTTTAAGTTTAACTCATGAATTATTTGATGAAACAAAGATAGCTTATCCGACAATGACAAAGTGTGGTGATGTGTTTTGGAGTAAAACAGATGTTTTGAATTTTGTGATTTAATAAGGTGTGTAAAGTTTGTGGGCCCTTGGACATCATGTATAATGGGAAACTTGAATATTAGTTTATCGCCCTGTTATTGTCTAGAGAGGGGATTACTATTAAATAGGATTAGATGCAAATAAATATGTGTGTTTGTGTGTGTTTGTGTCTTCATGCATATTTGTGAAGAAACTATAGATATTCACTCAACCGCAGTAAGTAATTGACAAGATCAAAAGCTTTTGTTATTTATTATGAAAGGACTGATGATAAGATTGAAGTAAAGTATAATCTTTCAATGGGATTAGCTGTCTCCAAGAAATAAATATATATTTTTAGAAGATTCATGAAAGAACAGAAAAACTGACATGTCTCTAATCCTCTCTTTTGTTTGGTAACACAATGAGGGGTAGATGATTCTTAGTGCATAACACACAAGCAGACAATGGATCCAAGTTTACTTTATGTAATCAAGTCCTTCCCCATGATCATTTTCCAAATCTCTAGAGATGTGATAAAACAATATGAAACACAAAGCACTGGCAAGGTTGCTATTTTCCACCTTTGATGAGACTTGAATGGTTACCAATTATTGATGAACAGAGTTGTGTTGAACATTTCGCACTGTTTTAACCAACGGGAGACTGTAAGGAGACACAGGGCTTGGGAAAGGGTTTGGGATTTGCAGACCACAAGTAGACTAATGACACATCACCAAAGCTTACCATTTCACAACTTCAATATTGTTTATGACATCATTTGACTTGAAGGTGTATTTGTTCATTTTCAAACTATCTAATAAGGAAACTGTTGTAGCCACTGAAACATTAAACCTACAGCTTGCAATCCTTCTTATTCAATCTGTTTGCAGTCTGTGCTTTTTACTGTGCAAAACTAATGCCTATGATATATGTTATTTAGGCCATCTGTACACCTGCTGTTCCTCTTACAGTAATGAGTATGCTGGTAACTTTTTTTCATTCTGCATTTGTACATATACTAAAGTATTCTGGACTGCAACAAGCACGGGTTCTACAGTTACAGCTATGCTTTATAGTTGTAGAAAGGATCTTTTTACATTTACTTTGATTTTATGAAGATATTCATGTATTGTATTGTCAAGTAACTGTAACACATAACTGAAGAGAGCAAACCGAGTGAGTTTTTCCGTCTTAAACGGTCTTAGACGATAAAACACTGTCTCTGTCAAACATGCACACCTGTATGCACACCAGTATTTGTCGAAAATGTTTGAACTTAAGAAAACTAAATCCATTCAGCAATATTTATAAAAATATATTTCACAAAGTAGGAAACAATACAGGGTATCTTAGATTACAGAACAGGGAGTAAATAATTAAACATACACGTTTATAAGCATTAAAGCACAGTAGAAAATATGATCTGCATGTAAGACTATTTCATATATATCGTAAGTCTACTGAGAACTGCCATAATACTGTATCAGTACAAATTGAGTATGCACGCAGCTGTAGTGCCATTTTTGATTCTCATCATGTGCAAGAGCTAACGTGCATAGACAAAACCTACCACGTCAATGAAAGCTAAGGACGTCAGCAGTAACTCTATATACAGAACAAGTCATCTTTTATCTACTATCATACAGTGTAAGCACAATACACAAGTTTCTGAATTGGTATCATCATTTTCATGGGCTAATGAAATCAGGGTTTATTAAATAAATGCAACACTGAGAAGGGTCCAATATCCATAACGCTTAAATCATCCTAGCTATTGTGCTTAAATGGCCATTAGTAACTGTATACTGAATATAGATACATTATACAGTTTACACACTGTAGGTATGTATAACATTTTCCTCCTCCACAAAGCTATTATGATCTGTGTGTCACGGTTAAATGTACAGTAATTAGTTCTCTTTAAATGCTGAAATCATTAAATACAATATCTGAAGATCTGTTTTGGCTGTATTCACGGCAGGAAGAAAAGTTGCATGAAAGGGTTAAAAACACTCAAGAGGTTTAGCACAGGAGATAAATGATATCAGAACAGGTATACAAAGAACAAATCATAGAACAATTATGAGAATCAACACGTTCATTGTCAAAAAACAGAGTACAACAGTATATAATGCTTGCTTCTGTAAAAAGAAGGCCTCAAAGTTTCTACATTATTCTTTTTTTGTCTTTGCTTCAGTCATTTTTAGGCTAACAACACTTGCGACCCACACTCGGAGCGTGTAAATACAAATAGTTGTAGAAAGCAAGCCTTTCGGCTCAGATAGTTTATAAACGCAGCCACCTGTTACCATATCAAATGATATCTAAACAAATTCTTAAAGCCAATATTTTTGTGGTTGTCTTTTTGCTTTCTCAAATCAGACATACATTCAACATTGTAACTTAGACCATGTATTGCTTTTTTTTTCATTTCCTAATATTTTTTTCTTCGATTGACTGGGTATTGTGTAGAGATTAGAGACATGAGCCAATCACAAGTAGCTGTTGTTGCTCCAGTCGCCAATCAGAAGTAGCTGTTCTTGCTCAGAGATCAATCAGAATAAACTGTTGTTACTCCAGATGCCAATAAGAAGTAGCTGTTATTGATCTGAGACCAATCAGAATAATCTGTTCATGGTCAGAGACCAATTGGAAGTAGCTGTTCTCGTTCGGTGGCCTCAGGAGTCCATCCTCCAGTGTGTCCGATTGGCTGTCAAACATCCCTAAATTACCTTGCTCTACTTCTCTTTGTCACGTTTCATCAAACGACTACCAGAATTCCAGGATCTTTATGCCTCTGGCAGTCACAGCAAATGACAAAACACCCAAACAACTGCAAGACACTCCACGACGGAATCTAAGTTACACTCCACAAGAATCATAGATCTTTTAATATAAACATTGTTAAGTTTGTCTCAACAATTACAATGCGCTTGATGTGGTAGATGACTGCTATTACTTCACCCTAAGAAGAATACAAAAAGGTGGCCCCCTTTTTTTAAACAGCTGTTTCTAAAAGCCGGCACATCCCCTAGCATTAATACACAAGTATGTGGACAAAAAATCAAAGGGGTCTCTTAAGATCGCAAGGTCAAGTCTCTCGGTCGCTCTCCCCTACGGAGTAGAGTTCCCCAAGTCTTCTGAAACGTGGACCCCATTCTCTGAGGTAGTCATAGTTCTGGTCCGAGTCAGACGAAGCCGTCTCCAAGGAGCTTAGCGACCCGGCGATGGAGCCCCGCCCCTCGTAGCCATAGATTTGGATGGAGTCATAAGGCGGGGCTGTGGCGTCGTTGTCGGCCTCGTGAAGTCGGACGTTGATGAACTCGTCCACGTCTACGCCATTAGGGACCGGAATGTTGGCCCTGTCGAGGCATGAACTGCAGGTCTGGCTTGATGTCCTTGCGGGGAAGGTATCCGTTGATGCCGTCGGGGTTCTGCAGCGTGGCGATGTCGAAGGCTTCCGTGTCCTCCTCGCCGCCGCCCTCGTCATCGTAGCGGATTATGTTCTCCCTCACATCCTCGTCATCTTTGATGATTAAAGGCTCATTCTTGTGTCGCCTCAGTGTCACAAACAGCACCACGATCACTGTCATCAAACAGAGTAATACAAGATGTCATTTGTAAAGTCTAACAGACAATGTTACCTTTGTTGTAGTCTAGAAAGCAGACGGTACAAGTCAGATATTCAAAATAAGTGAATATGAGTATGTGAAGTGAATAAGTGAATATGAGTGACATAATAAGCATTTGACCTGGATCAGCTTTATATCTATAAACTGTGCATCCCATGGGTGTAAACTTTTGTCTTACAGGTCAGACAAAGTGAATAAATCTGCATTGAACTGGCATACCTAAAAGCAATATTATGCAGGCCAGAATGGCGATGAGAGCTCCCATGCTGAGACCAATAGGCAGGACGTAGGCCTCAACATTGCATGACTGGACAATTCCCTCCTTGCTGCATCCACAGACCCGGATGATCAAAGTGTTGGTGCTGCTCATTGGTGGGTTCCCGTTGTCCGTCACAATGATAGGTAGAAGGTACATTTCCTGTTTCTGTCGTCGGAAGTTGTCATGCTTGGCCAAGACGCTGACGGTATTGTCTGCGTAGATGAGAGACAACAATAAGATCATGAATGAAATAAGTTCATTAAACTGAAATGTGTGTTCATTAGCTGTATTTCCAGATGCCACTGGCATTTTATCCCTTTTTGAATGTTGTGGCAACTCTATTCAGCTTCCCGCTCTAACCTCCTGCATGGTCCATTGATTGTCAACAGAAGAAGGAGGAGCAATTTCCTAAGTACTTTAACTAACACAGAAATAGAATGGGTAGGGTCCTTAACATCCTGTGTGCTGTTGGTCGGGATCTTCTGCGGCTACTGCCTAACCCCTGTTCCCTTGTGGGAGTGGACTACTTTCCATCCAGAGCACAGTTACAATTAGACACATCATCACAAAATACACACACGTATGGATTCACAGAGTCCGTGACTCTTCCCTGGAGTGCCTCTGCTTCTTGTGCTGTGCACAGATAGAAATAGCCACACGAGAGGTGGAGGATTCACCTCTCTCTTGTGAAGTATTTGACACTTCAGAAAGGCTTTGAATAGTCATGTATGGGCTCCAAATACACCAGTGCTGCTTGACTCAACTGTTCTGGTTTACATCCAATACACCATTCCACCGAGAGCTGTTTATACCTGAGACAGCAGTGTGTACATGTTTACGCCAAGAACCAGGGTTTAACCCATTATACTTGGGTCTTGTTCCTTCAAACTAGACATGTGTCACAGGTAATTACAGTTTTATTTTTAGGAACTAGGATTAGAAAGAGTTTTCTATTGTCTTCTATGAGGATGTGGGTCCTGGGGGCGTATGGGAGAAGCTCTTATATAAAGAAAAAATGTATACATCAATAATATATTATAGTATAATCAACAGGCAATAACATAATCAAGAAGAATGTTGTCTGTTGATCCAAGGTAAGTTTCCAGCGTTTTATCCTGTTTGGTGCTTAATATACCTGTTTCCATGGTGGCAGGTTTCAATTTAGATAAAAAATAAATAAAAAAGGTTGATCCATTTGATGTCCCAGTTTTATCATATAAGTATGTTCCTTCTCCTAAGAACTACACACAGCAGTTCCTCCTGCCTACAGCCTCCAGCCTTTGCATCCAAACAGACGGCAAGTACCAGATGAAGACTTGTTGCCTCGAGCTCTTTGAAAATACTACGCAACATCAGGGTGAAGCTCTTCACACAAATTAATGGAGAGGAGGCAGGGGATTGAGGGAGGGAATCGGGGGAGGGGTAAGAGAAGAAGTCCAGCAACTCTGCTGTTAAACCAATCACAGTATTTAGTAAACTAATTTAGCGCCATCTGCTAAACTACAGCAGCTTTCAGGAAGTCACCCTACATTGAGCCTCAAGACTATTCCAGAACACCATTTGGATGCCACTCATTTGCTTTCTTTCAAAATGCACTGGGGAGTAAAGAATATCTGGTGTCCAGACAATTGCACATCTGCTAACTACAGGCTACACTAATCCACCAGATTTCGTCTTCGTTTGGACTAACCATGCCCGAGGATGTACAAAATAGGAAAATACGTTTGACAGAATGTCGTATTTTTGTGTCGCTTTCTCCTCACCTCCGTTGTTTTTGATGGTGAAGTTTGGATTGTTCAGCATCTCCGGGATGAGGCGGTATTCAAAGTAGTGTCCCTGTACAGGGTCGTCTCTGTCGATGGCAGTAAGAACTTGAATAACCTAAAGAAACACAGAATGAACCGAATAAGGTTTGGGGGCAAAACCAAGTAATTGGTCATTTTTTCTCCATCACAACATGTCTGACTGTAACACTGGCGCAGATGAGATAAAAATATGTCTCATTCATTCCAAAAGTTTAAAGGGATTATGTATGAGAACCTGTCTCATCTGGCACACTTTCAGCATCTTGGATCTATCTATTTATCTGTCATCATGGGTCTTTTTAAGCTGTATGTCTTTGTGATTGATTGGAAATTAGAATTCAGCCCTACTGGTCCTCTCTTTTTTCTTCAATTCCCATTGTACGTTAGCGAGCCCTCTGAATGAAATGGGATTGATGCGAAGGAGATTACTAAGCACTTGTCCAGGAATTTTGGCTGGAGATGCATTGTGCCATCTGGAGGAGGACATGAAAGACAGCCCTGAATTATGATCCACTCTGATCACTTCTGACTGCTCTCATTCCCCATGGTCCCACACATTGTGTCTGGGGAGGACTGTTTCAAAAGAAGGCCACGCTCCCTTCTCTATACTTTCCCAGTGAAATAAATAGGCTATAATTCACTGTGGCTGATCATTACTGGGGGGTGGTGGAGGGGAGTGGGGGGTGGGGGATACGCCACTGGCAGCCTTGATAAATTCTCCTTACCTGGCCAGGTTTGCTGTTTTCACACACGAAGGCCTCATATTCTGCAGCAAACTCTGGGGCATTGTCATTGATGTCCTGTACCCGGATGGCTACGATGGCCCTAGATATCTGACTGTGGTTTCCTGATAGAGAAAGAGAGCGAGAGAGAGAGAGAGAGTATAATACAGATGATAAGTGGAAAACAATTGGACAGTGTACAAAGGCAGCAAATTCAAATCCCAGGTAAATTCCATGACCTAGATTTCACTTTTTTGTTTCTTTATTTCATTCCCGGAGACAGTTGAGACACCACATCAATCTGAGTTTTAGCTGGTATCAAGAATGCAAAACAGGATTCTGGGGACCAGAAAAAATCACATTCAAAGTGCTTTGAAATCCCCTGTAAGCGCTCATGTTTTATACATGAGGGTTAAAACATGCATATTAATGTTTCAATGGCAGCTAAAGTCTAAAAAGACAATAAAGGGCTATTTAATTAGATTATATTTTTATTGGAATTATTCATAGCCGGTAATTGACAGTCCCTTTTGAGAGACCCTGTAAATGATTGTATTTAATCAGTGTTGCAACCAGTAACTTTTACGGCAATTATCTTTTAATTTGGTCCTCAGAGTGATACATGTCAACCATTCTGATGGCACTGGAGGTAAACTATAGAACTTGGGTTTGCCAGCTAGTTGGCACACTATAGCTGTTAGGACATGCTGTGCGGTTATTACGGTGTATTTGCATTCAGACAATTTGGAACAAACACTTAAATTCAATAGTTTGATTGAAATATTTAGATGCTTCAAGAAACATGGTTTTACTCATAATTAGTTTACATACTACATTAATAATGTGACTCTCTGGGAGAGGGACACCATGAAGTTCAACACTCCTCACTTTTCTGACAACTCCAATCCCATCCAGTATACAGCATATGGCTAGCAGCTAGCATCTTATCGCACAGGGGAGGAACCAAGGCAAGGAAACAGAGAAGAAAGTGTAAAAGACAGTTTGATGGACAGTGACAGATGGACGGAGTAGGCAGGAGAGAGAGGGGAAGGGCCTTTTCTGTGTGCCCTGCTTAAGTGACTTTCGTTCGGCGACAGAGGGGAAATAGAATCTGATTAGTCAGATGTCAACTGGTGCAAGATGCAGAACGTCCCGACGTTTGGGTGGCAAATGGTGGTGAAATAGGACTGGAAACACATCTCTTCCGCTTCACGCCAGAGCGGACACCATCGCCATGCGCCATCGTGAAGAATAGCAAACAGCCTTATTTATTTGGGATATTTCCTATGAGTCAACTGCAGTAATAGTGCTATCTTGAGTCACAGCCACTTTGCTAAGGGGCATGGAACACAGTTAAATATGCAGAGCAAAGACAAACTTGTTACATGTGAAGAAAGATTGACATCACTGACCGTCTGCTATACATATTTTAGCTTTAGATTTACCCAAAAAGAAGATCAAATATATTTTTTTACAAAATAAATGTTTGTTTTTGTTGTGTGTGACAATTCAAACTAATAATAATACAAATAATAATAATACAACCTTTTTAGACATTACTTTCAATAGTGTAAACATCTCATATGGTTTTATCTTAACGTAAAGCCCCATGAAACAATGTGCTTGCAATGGTTTGTTTGTGGTGGTTTTGCGTGGGAGATTTTGTATCGTCAGTTTCCTGGATCACAGACGTTCCCTTTTTCTGTTATGGATGCTGGCATTGGAACAAGCCACTCTGTGCTCGACTTGAAACAGCTTATTTGAAATGTCTTCATGTACTTGCTCAAACAAACTGACTGCTGAGCAACTTGATTCAGTTAAATCATATCAGACTAAGTTTTTGACTATTCTGCTAATAATTTGCACTTTACTTTGCAGCCATGAAAAGATGTTTACTCTCTTTTGGTACAATGAGATGTTTTGAAAGTAAACACCTCGTTTCCTAGTTTTTCTCATCTGTTCTTTGTTTTCTGACTGGTTATCATGTTATTATAATGCTGCCGATTACAAAACAGAGTAAAGATTTCCACTTCAAATATTACTTACGGACTTCAGTAGCAGTTACTGTGATGTTGTGCCACATATCTGTCTCTCGGTCCAACGGTTTAGCCAATGTTATTTTTCCATCATCCACGTTGATATTGAACTGCCTCTCCAGATCTGTGTGTCGATCGATGAAGTACCTGCAAATAGAGAGAAAATCATCAAGAATTGCACACACTCAGCCTTTCAACCCAACACACACACCCACACACACTTTCTGAAGCACACAGACACTCTCACACAGTACATGTGCACGCTGTACACAGCTAACCCTACTAAACAATCCCGAGGGTCTCTGGATAAGCAGATCCATCAAGAGGTTCCAGTCGACAAACACAGTGAGAAGCAGGAGGAAGTCGATAATTATTATCTGAGGATTAATTAAAGTCTTCAGATGAGCAGGGACAGACAAAAAGTGTTATCGGGTCTAATAGGCGGGATGTTTTTAAGAAAAACTGGATATCAGTCTGCCTTTATGTGTCTCTCATGTTGAGGTTATTCATGATCTGTGTTGATCTCTTGAGTTCACCATACCCATTATCTACCACGTCGTCCTAATAGGTTTAATAAGGAACCATATAGATCAACACAGCACACAGTCTCACTTTTCTTTGTTATATTTTCTGTGCCTGAATTGTGACAGGACAGTTTCGAAGGCTACCCAACCATTCTTGTCAGTCAACAATTATGACATATTTTATCAGTGATTGTATCCAGGACACCATAATTGCTATCTCACAAAATGTCTTGCACAAAATACAAATTGTTCAACATGGATGCCAAATCTGCTTCATCTTGTTGATCCTTTCCACTTCATCTGTTACTTACAGGATGTCCCTTCCCCCTGACCTCTGCTCCTCCTCCTCTATGGTTTATCCCTTTCAGACCTAACAGTGTTAACACACCCTTGTGCTTTCAAGATGACAAAACGAAAATCCCCAATTGCAATATTAACAACAAGTGCAACAGCTTATAACAAGGAATTTATTAAATAATCCATTGGCCCAGATTCCAATTGTGAGGAAAACGTATTGAGCCATGACATTTCCATTTTTGAGATGAAATGGTGTAAAGCCCTCAGACGACGGGCAGGAGAGGTCCAGGAGGACTCTTTGAGCAGACGCAGAGCACTTTCAAGACAGGCAGACAGGCACCAAACCACCTGGGAGTCTGAGCCAGCTCCTGCAGACTGAGTGTATCCCAGTCAAACTCTGACAGCTTCACGTGGAGCAAGGGAGACAGACCCTGAAATGTTCTGCCACCTGCCAATCAAACTGACAATGTGATGTGAAAAGAATTAAAGGCAAATAAACGGATATTGTATGCTGCTTGTAGATAGAGCATCCAAGTGTGTGTGTGTTTGCCTAAGTATATTTGCCTAATCATATTTATGTGCAAAGTGTGTGTCGTGTTTGATGGGTTTGCAGCAATCCATGGTGCAACCTATTTCTTACTATTCTCGGAGAGAGACCTGTAAAATGCTTTATTGAACATATTCACTACCATCAAATTGGTGTACAAACTAACAACAGTGTCCTAATACAAGGTCTGGGGGACTGACAATGTAAGAATATCATAAATCTGATATAAATAGAACAAACTTCACTGAATTAAACATGCCAAACTCCTCATTCAAGAATCTCTGAGACTTCTAACTATATGCCATACAGTCAGTAATAGTCACTAGTGGTCTATAGGACATTCAAAAGGACGTTGGTGTTTTCTTACATACGTGTTGTTTTGTGTGAATGAGAATGTGTGTGTGTGTGTGTGTAAAAATAGGGAGAGCAGAACAAGAACAAACATATTTTCTTAAAAAAGAACCAATGCATACATGACATTCTGCTTGTTATTAGGTCAGAAATTCCCCTGGGACTGTCACAGATGTAGAACTAATTTTGCTATCTTCTATAACGCTGACCAGTTGCTTATGTGGCTACATTTATTTCAAGAAATAGATAGAAAAACATTGAAGCATATCCAAGACACACATAGTGGTACTCTTACACAACATCTACTTAACATTGCGTTTGCATCCAACTTAAACCCTCTCTTTTGCATGACTCCTTGTATAGCCATATGCTACATGTCGGCTGTCAAATACAGAAAACAGCAGTGCAGCGAAGCTTGAAGAAAAGCGAGCAATCTGATTCACGATACCTGGGACACACTGCCAACAACCTTTCTGACGCAATGATCTCCTCAACGCCTACATGAACAGCAATTACAGTCAAAGTGTCCAAAGGTTGAATCTAGTAAACCTTTGCTAACTCTACTCTACTACTGTATCATGAAGACAATTACAGATTAAATCACATGCATGCAAAACAAGCACATTAGACTGAAAGTCATTTGTTGTACCTTACTTCCAGCACACATACTTAATCTGTTATACTACGTAATATCAGGTAAATTAATATAAACAAATATCTTGGGAAATAATAATGCAATCCAAACATGCCGTAGATTTGCAGGTGAAATTATAAAATGTTGCAATAAATGTCATGTTCTGTTGAAAAGCAAGGGAGTTTTTACAAAGGATGCCCTACATTAATAATAAATGTATTCATCAATTCATTTGTGAGACCTTTACATATGTATGGAGGTCGCACATGCATCTCTTTACATATTTTTCATTATTTTCAATATGACTTCCTATGACCCCATTGAAAAGTTGATGAGTGTTACAGTATATCCACAACTGGAAGACTAAATGTGATTCTCATGCCTCAAAAGACAATGATGAGGAGAATCATATTCAAACATACTACATGAGTAAAGGCTGGAGGAGTATTACTGGAGTCAACCTGAATGTTGTTTAGTAGAAGCCATTAGACTGTTCATCTCAGAGAAGAAAGGCTCAAAGACACACTGGGTAGAGGAAACTGTCATTGGAGTGTTAGACAATTTACCCAGCATCATACTGTAACACTGCAGATAGTATATCAAGTATATAAATGTAAATGTATATAAATGTAAATGTAAGTAAACAATTCAATATAACGTAAAGGTGAAGCTATTACTTTAGTGTTTCTAAGAAATGCAATCTAATTTTAAGCAACATGTGTTCAGATCATTTATGAGAATACAGAACTTGACATTGTTGATGAACCATCACTGTGTCTGGAGAAAATGTATGTTTTGACATTTGTCTTGAGGGTGAGAAATCAGTGTTGGGAAACAACAACGAATGTCAGGGAAATGTCAGGCCATTTTATTTCTGTATCATAAGTGGAGTTGCACGTGTTTTCTGAGACTTCAGTCCAGTTGACAGACTGGGAACGTAATGTCACATTAACCGCTTATATGTTAAAAAAGAAAAAAAGACAAGAAAGATGGCCCAGTTTTCTGTCAAGCTGAAAAAGGAAAAATAAATAAATGTTCTGAAAAGAACCTGTTTAAATACAGAATTTGCTATCAAAAACATTTCCGCCGCTTTGGTTCAACACTGATTGCTTGAAAGCTTTTTGGCGCAAGACTTCTTCATAATGGCATGATGTCCTAAAGCTTCAATTCAATTCTGTAAATGTGCCATTTCCCTCGCAATATTCTAAGTATATAAAACCCAGTATGGTTTTCATACCAGGTTAGCACGGAGGAATACAGGAAACAATGTTTTAAAAGACAAAAGCTGAAACTAATATTTTCATCATCAAGAGGAAGAGGACTTCAAGCTGACTTGTGAAAACAATGTGGTAATGTAGGCACAAAAACAAACCAAAGTATGAGCCAGATCTAAACCTTTGGGGCAGCCCTGTTTTTCACACAACAGTGCAACTCAAGGGACTGTGCTTCAATACAACCAGTTAATACTAGACCAATGAGAAAACACAGAGGAAGTATGAACAAATTTGGGTCACCGAATAGTGTGGTAAGAGAAACACATGGAATGTATTCCCCTCTAAAGGGGACACGGAACCCTAAGGGTAAACTCTGTATTCTCATCTCTCATCGGAAAGATGCAGCACACGATGAACTCCCCTGCACTTTGCAAAACCCAATCTAGGATTCCCAGCCTGCACTCAACGCCACATGCAATTACACAACCTGTTGAGTGTTGTCCTGGGAATGCGGTCCTTGAGTCACTGGAGAATTAATGAAACGCGAAGGTGGACGGAGAGAAATTGCCTATATAACCTGTACTCAAGGTGCCCTTGTGGTATTTCCAAGAATAAGTCACACAACTGGAATGCAGCAGTCAAAGTCATAAACCAAGACATGTCGCTATGGTTATGACGTCACTGCTTTATCCTGATCCAGTTGGATCTTCTAAGTCACTTCTAAAGGAACCAACACTGTCACATCAGAAAATACGACCACATTATACTACTCTCGCTTCCCTACACTGGCTCCAAATCCGAGCCAGTGCTGATTTCAAAGTCCTACTCATAACCTACAAATCTCTCCGTGGATTAGCACCGTCTTACTTCTCTGGTATCCTAGAACCCTATCATGCAATAAGGACACTACGATCCCAAGATGCCGGCTATCTGGTGGTTCCCAAAATCAACAAAAATATAGAGCAAACATATAGAGCACCTCTTCTCTGGAACAAACTCCCTGTTTCAATTAAGGAGGCTGACACTGTTTCGACATTCAAAGCTATATTAGAAACGTTTCTGTTTAGTCAGTTTTACGGCTGCTGAAGTTTGTGTGTGTTCATGTTTAGTTTAAAACTTCATTACAAATCAAGCATCGTTATGTCTGCATGGGTATCATATAACTTGATTTAAAAAATAAAGTCAACTTGATTGTTACTGGTATTGTTTCTGTTGCTGGTTGGAGACAACGGAGGACATGGTCTTATTTAGAGCTTCCCTTCCTTGGAACAGATTTCATGTAACAATTTTGGTGGGCTGGCGCTGTCTTGGTGTCTAGGGCTACATCAAATACCCTTTCTACTGCTGCATTAGTTCACACTTGACCGGTGGGGACCTCGCCCTTACTGTTATTTCAACTGTTAGTTGCTCCTTTGCATTCTCTTATTCGTGCTCTCCACGCCACCCTCCACACCTCCCCTGTGGTGTGGGATGTTGAGCTGTCAACATCTGCCTGGTCGCCGATCTGCCAACGTTGGAACTGGTCGCCAGTGGACATCAGCCTATCGGACGGTCTGCCAACATTGGACCTAGTCGCCAAGTTGGACATCGGTCTCCATTGACGGACAACAGGGAGTTCCTGTTCCCTTCGCTTCCTGTCCTTCTATCTGGCTGTCCTGTGATGCTGCGCCGATCACATGACCCCAGCCCTGTGGGTACCACTGTTTATCAACTGACATTCGCCAACTCTGACCTGAGTGGAACTTTTTATTTTTGAGCATCAAAACCCATTGGCACTTTTCTTGATGTATGACTATGTTTAGCCTGGGTTCTGCACCTCTCATTGACCAACTGTCTCTGGAGGAGGGCATACCCTAACCGAATTGCTCCTCCCAAGGTTTCTTTCATGTTTGACTGAAATTCGTTATTTGGGGTCGTTTTTCCCTTTCTTCCTTGAGGGTTTAGGTTGGTTGAGCTTCAGTTGTATGGGCGCATGTGAAGCCGTCTGTGACATTGCTTGTAAAAAGGGCTATACAAATACATTTGATTTGAACGCTGGCTAAGTTGTAATTTAGAAACTAGTTTCCATAGTTCTTTCAAAAGAAACAAAACTGCACATGACTTTCTGTGAGATGGTTTTCAAATTTATTGTATAATCAACGTATGCATTAATTAAAAACTTGTTTGTGCCGAACAGACAATTAAATGTAATATGCAAGTCGATGATGAACTGGAGCTTGTGGTGGATAGAAACTACAGCCAGAAAACACTCACAACCAGCTTGATGAAGAATAAATGTATTTTTGTTAGTATTATCAAATGCCCCATGCCATTTGGTAAGGACTGGACAGAAGTACTGAAGTGCAGGTGCCGGATGAAAAACATGATGAGTTCAAATGACACGTGACATGGGAGCTAGAGTGTGTGGGGGCTCATTTAGGATGACCTTCTTGTAGCCAGTAGAAAGAGAACAAAAATGTCATTTGTAAAATGTCTTTCAAAATGGTGGTAGTTTACGAAACAGGTTGTGAGGTCATGTTGTCCTTTTTACAATATGTCTGGCCTTCCTCAGCCATTTGTGACGCATACTGGTAATGGATGAGATGGCAGCACTGTGTTGTAACATATCACCTCCATCTTATAAAGAAGACATTACAGCACATTATTACGCTCCTTACCTGACAAGGCTGGCGGTGACATCAGGGTCTCGGGCCGTGACTGTTCCTATGACAGTGTTGATGGGGGCATTCTCGTCCACTTCCAGCACATACGTAGCCTTAGAGAAGATAGGAGGCTCGTCTGAATCCTCCACCGCTATCTTCACTGTGGCTGTGTCCTTGAAGGGCCCTCCACTACTGGGTTCAAATCGAACATTGGCAGCCTCAACCTTCAGTGTATAAGATCTTTTGGTCTCGAAGTCCAGGGGCTGTGTAGAGAGACATATCCCAATCACTAACAAGTATGGCAAAACATCTTAATGTAGATGAATGAACATTTGGAGCATAATGAGGTTGGATGCAATAGCAGGCTTGCTTGTATTCTTTCAGAATCTATGGGGAGAGAATCCAAACACTGAATCTTTGGTGAAAGACAAAAATGAATTATTTGCAATAACTGTAATCTTACCTCAAGCAATCAGCGAGTTAGTATAGCAATCTGTATAAGGTTATGGCATCTGTTGTGTATACCGATATGGCTCTAAACAAGGTTAATCTAATGGAATCACACATGTTCTATTCCGATGTGTTAAGCAATAATGAAAAATTTGATTAACAAAATTGTGCTACCTGAAAATATTATTTTGTGACCCTGTTGCATGGCGATAACAATTTTACTCGATTTTCACTGGCAATAACCTCAAGAATGGCAAATAATGGAAGCACCCCTGTCAGCTCTTTCACTATCCACATTAAAGGATCAGCAGTGCATGCTCACTACACGCCGTGTGTCCAACCAAACAGGCTTTATTTTCCAAAGGTAAATCTGGAACAATTGTTCTGGTGAGGCAAGGCAATGCCTTTTGATTGCAATTAGGCCACATTGTCATTCTGCAGCGTGCTACTGCTTTGACGTACAGCTCAACTTTGAATATTGCAACATGTCACAATTCTACTATGTGGCATCTCCACGGACGTCCCAGACTGTCACAGTTTTATTCAGAATCACCTCTGGCCGCTCTTATACTACTAGAATAATGGGATCAAGTCACTTCCTCGCTCCATAACCAGGATTTATAGGGAAATCAAAAGTGGGCCTTGCCGCTTGAGGGGACTAGAGTTGGCTTGGGGAATGAGAGAGGTTATAGGAGAGGGATAAAAAAGAGAAAGAAATGTATTCCAGCGTTTTCAGGGAGAACGAGAGGCTCTAGTGGTCCCTGAGGCAGGGTCGGGCCAGCGGAGGGCCAGCGCCAGCCCACTGGAGGGAGGGGCCACAGCTGTGAGGGAATATCAGCCGGGGAGCTAGACCGACAGGGGGCTTTGAAGTCCATACGCCTGGCGTTAGGGCCCTAGTATGAAGGCCGTGCAGACCACCCCGTTTGCCACGGTCTGAGGAGAAGCTATTTGGAGTTATTTCATTATTAACCTCCCTCCCTCCCTCCCGTTCCCTCCTTCCTTCCCTCCTCCCTTCCCTCCGTCCTTCCCTCCATTCTCTTCTCCTTACTCTGCTGAAGGAAGTAGTGAACAGCTGGACCTAGGGCCCAAGTTGGATTCAAATAATTCCAATTTTACATCAAGAGGTTGTACATTAGGGATATCAGGCCAAGATGTGGTTAGGGATTGATGGAACCAATCTAATATTGCAACGAAGATCATCAGACTGCCATTTGAATTGAAAGTTGATCTGGTTTGATGACGTATACATCTCTGTTTGAAACATTTCAAAGTCGTTGTTGAGATGATTCCATATAGAATATTGTGTTATATTTGGACTATATGTTGCTATATTGAACTCTATTTAGTACTGTTTATTAGTTTATTTGATATATTTAATAAAAAACGATTCAACAGTACACACTTGTTCCTTCCTACCGTATGTTCAAAGATATTGCTCGTCAGCATATTTGGGATTTATATATAAATATCTCATGGGTTGTGACAGAGTAAAAAATAAAATAAAAACGTCTGCCTAGATGTTTTCCCTTGAAACTTCAAGACACCATTATTATTCTCAACCTCTCATATAACCAGGCATGCCACTCGGAGGTGCATGACACCTCCTCACTGAGTCAGCCATATTGGACTAGTCCTCTGTGGCCTTCTGTCACTGCCTATTGTTTGGTGGGAGGTAAATTCATATAGCACTTGACTCTCTATAATCCAACAAGCTGCACTGTGGGTTTTCATGTTATGCTCAGTGTGCTCAACGCCTGAGCACAGCTGTGCTGCTATGTAGGGATGCAAATGGAGGTGCCTCCTACTAGAATGCTCTTTGTGTTGATCTGGAGGAGATGGTTTCGAAACCACTCTCTAATAGCATTGCCGTATTTACTGTGGAAAGCAAAAAGATCCAGAAAGAGAAATACAAAATGGTAGAGTCGATGCATCTTTACATCATTTCCTCTACATCATTTCCTCCACATATGCATAACTTCCCTGTGTCATCCCTCCTCCTCTTGATGCCTCCCACGCCAAAGACACTATTTCACGGTGGTGGCGATGAAACTTGATTTGTTTGTTCTTGCCAATGGTACAGAAATAATGACAGTTGCCAAACTCTTTTTTAACTCTTCTCTGATGTTGTGAATTCTCGAGTAAACTTGAGTGACTATCTGTCTGGAGGGTGGGCAGCTAGCATCCTGTCGTAATGCCTTCTTGTCCATCTCGCCATTAGCGATGCGCCAATGCACTGAGTAGGAAGGCGTGGGGTGGAGGAGGTATGGCAGTTTTCTCACAAGCGTTGCATTGCAGAAGGAGGATGCCTGAGTAGGCAGTGAAAGACAAACGCATGTGACATTTTCTCTCTCGACAGTTCGTAGTCCTTTAGTTCCAAGTTTTATAACAACATTGTTTTCTCCGCCGCAGTTTCGTGTAATCGTGTGTGTTTGAGTACTGTAACAACGGAGAAAAACAAATCATGCAGTATGTTTCAGCCTGCTCATCACGTTAAAAACTCTGCTGAAGTTATCCATCAAGCTAAATGATTATGGCTCTACCTTTGAGGACGTGGTTACAGACATTGTTTAGGTTGTGCAGTTAGAGGTGGAAGAGGAAATCTCACCTTCTTCAACCTAAGGATTCCCTCCTGAGTCTGAGCGTCTGTTGTGATCTCAAACATATTCCTTTCGTCCCCATCGATGATGCTGTAGGTGGACTTTGCATTCTCGCCAATGTCACGATCGTTGGCCTTCACCTTACCCCCTGGCTTCCCCACCCCTAGGTCCTCTGGGATTACAAACTCGTACAGACCTGGAGGGTAGATACATGACCACTGAGATGAGTAGTAGTAAAGGATATAACAATTACTGACAATGTTTAGAGTCCAGAATCAAACTTTCAGTTTAGCAATGTGCGATTATTCAAGAACCACATTGATGTTATAGGGTACACTTACTTTTAGAGAACTTTGGCGGGTTATCATTGATGTCTGTCAGAGTCACGGTGACTGTTGTGGTTCCTGACAGTCCTCCCATGTGACCACCCATGTCCTTGGCTTGGATGACAACAAGGTACTCCTCCCTCATCTCTCTGTCCATTGCTTGCAAAGCAATTTTAATAGTTGCTGGAAAGGGGTAGAAAGGAAAACAACATGAGCATTGTAGCTTGTGACATGACGAGAACAAAAAGGAGTGGCAGGGTTTGCAATTGTCATATTCGAAACTGTGATCTGCGACTTGCTGTAACGCCATGCCTGAGCAGTGAATTGGCATGGCAAATTAGCCTGTTTTTTGCTGTTCAGTGTTGTACCTCTGTCTGCCACCATTTGTATTCTGATTGAGTGTGAATTATACTGTCTGTCTTGTATAATCTTGAATATCGTATGCAGAGCGGACCTTATTGACTGAGCCACCGTGCCGAATATAAAAAGCTCAGTGCAGGCACAGTGGATAATCCACTCAAAAAACAGAGAACCACAGACTCATCAAATGAAAATAAAACCTTCATAAAGGCATTCTTTGGCATGACACCCTGCCTTGGTCACATCCAGGCTTTCATAATGACTGTGGGCTTGGGGGTTGATGACTGAGCTGGCAGAGGTTAGAATATTTGGCTGTATTTATGTAGAGAATACACTGTAGGCTACAGTGTTCTTCCTTTAGATGCTTTGAAGTTTTGTTTTGTTACTGGTGACAATAAGGGTTGAGGAGAACTAATAAATACCTTGGCTATTTATTATTTTTCAAATGTATAAGTTGAGTAATAACCAATTTTATAACGTACATTATTCTGTCTTGGGAATTTAGGTAACAGCACCTGTCCCTAAATAATAATGTTATA
Source organism: Mallotus villosus (assembly GCA_903064625.1). NCBI lineage: Eukaryota > Metazoa > Chordata > Actinopteri > Osmeriformes > Salangidae > Mallotus > Mallotus villosus. The sequence goes on from CAEFZP010000819.1 coordinate 22,061, forward strand.
CACACATACCAACAAACACACACACAAACGTACATGTACACACACACTGTCATCAGTCATCCTCTGTTAGTCACTGCACTCTCATCTCTGTTGATCATCGTTAGCTATTCAAATTAATTCCTAATCATTGAAAAAGGAGGAAAGACAAACACTCATTTCCATAGATATTTGCTACTATTTTTTTTACGGTCCATTAACCAAGTGATGAATTGGGGCATGATGTTTATTTATTTATCCACTGCATTTCATTTCCTACATAGTGGAAGTGTCAGATGGATTCTAATGGTTGTTTTCCCTTACCTTTTATTTTTCATTAACATTCATTAAAACATCTGGCTCTTATGAATGAGCCATCTGCATGTTCAGTAATCATGCAAAGCAAGAATGCTAATCCTTAAATTGTTCTTTCAAACGTTTGCTATACACACCTAGAGTGTTTATGTACCAAGACTGACAGTAATTGAAATGCTAAAATGAAGACAATAACTAAAGTCTACGTATGGAAAAAAGTGTTAATTTTGAAGGCATACTTCTACCTCTCCCTCTCAAAGCTTGTTTATTGTTGTTTTTCCAAATTGTGAGCTGTCGATTTCCATCTCATTGCTTATTAATGTAATTTCACCATTATTTAATCATGTTGCTTACAGACACACTGTTAACAAGTCGGCTGAAAATGCAATTAAGAAAAAAAACAGAGTCAAGGTTGAACAAGAAACAGACAGCAGATGGAATTTAAAGATAGCACTGTCAGTAAATAAATAAATAAAAGTAGCAGTCCTTGAATGTCATTTTGTACTTACCTTTACATCTTCATATAAGCTGTGCTGTATAGTGTCTGTGTCATTCAAATGAATCATATCTATATCAATGCATCATACCATACGTGGTACATGGGCTTGATTCATATGCCCGAGCTAAGATGATGGAGGAAAACCCCAATTGTAGAATCACACAGACTGCTCACCGGTGTTGGGGTCTATTGAGAAGTAAGGCTGTCCATCCAGAATGCTGTACACCAGCTTAGCACTGTTCCCATAGACGGGATCGTCAGCGTCTGTGGCCGTCACCCTCGTCACTGGTGTACCTTTGGGTGACAGAGGTCAGATTGACAGTTAGTACGACTGTCAAAATATAGGCAGGACGGAAACACATATAATATCCATTTTGTACATTCTCATCGTATGACCAGAAACAGCTAGTGTAGGAATGTGATCCTAGAAAAACAAAATGGATTTATGTGGGGAGAGCCATATACGCCATATACATTATGTGAAATGTGTATGTTGAGGAGCACAAGTAAGTTGCTGTTTGCTGCTTTCATGTGTCTACATTTTACACCTTTTAGATCTAGTCGGTTTTTCCATGATGCTTTCAAGTCAATGAAAGGCAGGTCAATGTAAATTGTATTGTTGTCCCTCTATCACCAAGATAATAAGTGTTAACACTGCTCAGACAATTTTTGTAGATTCCAGTTGTTTTCTCAGCCATGAATGAGCATACTTAAGCTATAATATCACCAGCAAGAAATATAAATCAAAAACTGGGAAAGTGTAATCTTTGAAAGATAAAAAGCGTCACGAGCCACACCCGTGGCCTACATCTTCATGAGCACAAAAGGCTCAGGTGGGAGGAAATGATGAAAGAGGGGAAAAAAACAAAAAGGGGCGATGCCACGCAGTGACAGTGCAGATGGCATAGTAATTGTTTCTGTAAAATCTGTAGTGAGGTGTTCTGACACAACACAGGTAAATGTTTTATGGTTAGACAAGGCACCAGGCCAAGCCACAGGTGTCTCAGCCTAGCTACAGCAGGAGACAGAGTGGCTGATCGTGGGGAGAATGCTCCAGTTAGCCACCACTGGGTCTGACATAAGGCAGGCCATAACACAGTGATGACAGAAGCTCCAGTAATTAGACTTGGGGGCAGGTTTAACGCTCATGTTTGTTTGGCATTGAAAAGGTACTGTATTTGTATAGTTAATATACAAATGGGCTGAAAAAGTGTTAAACTAAGCGTTGCCAGGGTAAGAACAATGTGTTACATTATGTTAGATTAAGACCCACTGATAAGAAGTCTCTTGCTGACCTTTCTCATTAAAGTAAACAAATACCATAATTTTGTCAACATAAATGTCCAGTGCCCATGTGATATAAATTATAGTAAATTGTATCTTAGTAGCCTATCGAGGGGACCTGGTGGGGCCTAGTCCTCCTCATCTGCCCCTCAGATGTTTACAATGAAAAAATAAGGAATTGTTGATTTGTTTTTTGTTTTTGTGGCCCCCTCATTTTAAGATGTGACCCCTCAAAAATGGCATTCTGGCCATGTTACTGCTGTATGCAATGTGTATATTGAAATGTATAGAAGTATACTTCCAAAGTTCAAACATACTTAAATATATTCAAGTTGTCAATAAGTATGCAAACATACAAACTCAGCTAATTTTACATGTGTGTATACAAATACAAATATAATAACAATGTAGTTCTCATACAATACATTTAAAATAGATTTAAGTAACTATTCACACTGTCACTTTCAGCTCAATATTGCACTATTGCACTAACTATACCCTGTCTTAGGCTAGTATAGGTCTTGTCTTCGGCTAGTATAGGTCTATAAGGTTAGTAGAGGTCATTATATGTGTTAGTGTATAATGTGTATTATTGTATATTGCATACTTTTTTTGTATATTAGGATGTTTATTACTATTATTTCAATCTTATCTTATATACTTTTACAGTGTATGTTATGTTATGCTGGCTTGCGTTGTCTTGTCAGTGCCCAGTCTGACCTTGTGTTGTTCTGTGCACCTGACAATATAACTTGAAACTATTCTTCTGCTTAGGTCATGACAATGTATTGCAGAAAAACCCTTGCCTCCTCTTCCTCTTGAATATTAGCCTCTTGGTTGGGCATATAATGGTGAACAGGTTCTTTACTTTAATGTAATAACATTTGATGAATCTTGCTAGAATCCAAAGTTGGGATTCTAAAAAATGCATTACACAGCTGTGATCAACCACAAATACTGCAATAATCACTATTCACAAAGTCACATTTACTGTAAACAGTTGAAAAATAGCCTATATATATTGTTGACCCTTTACAAACCATATTCCTGTTTATTTTGCCACTAGATACATACTATATGTCAAACAATGATTATCCCCTAATGCCAGCCCCCTCACAACAACAGAACAAAACAGAAAGCCACCATTGCACTTTGACTTGAAACCCGGGTTCAGTGCTGCAACCCAATTATTTCACAGTGAGAGAGCCTCAAGTGGCCCTTGGAGATCTACGCTTGTTAGTAATTCATAGGCTTGTGATGACCCTTGTTGTTGCCAGGGAGCACCTCTTAAATTTCACACCATAAGTTTAACTGTTTCTTAGATTCATGGTCATGTTTTCATTGCCGAGAATATCTGCAAGGACCCTATCTTTTTCTAACATCCATTTTTTGGGGTTTCCCTGACATAGAAGATGTCTGGAAAACTAAGTTATGTAATCCCTCACATAGAGCCCCATTCTAAGACCTTTTGAAGATTTGAAGTGTACACAAGATTTTATGGAAATGTAATTAACATGTTAATCAAATAAAGCAAACACAACTGTGTGTGTGAACATAACAAAACATAATTATAGGAATTGTTTGCCAATGATGTGTGCAATAATCCAAATTACTCTAGTCATGCCAAATTGTCTGAACGTAAATTAATTCCTTTGTGTCACAGGTATTTGTCAGTTTCAAATATAATGAAAACAGGAAATTGCAGTCCACGTTCCAAAGATTGTGAGTTTGTCTGCCTAAAAAAAGTGAACTGTGTAAACATTACAAAAGAAGAAAATAACATTAAACATATTGAGAATTATAAACGACACCTGTTACAACGTTAATGGTGTGTCTGGTGCAAATACTGAGTAGGAAATGGGTTACAATGTATATGAATGGATAAAGCTGAAGAAGAAAAACTCCTCATAGAAAAACAGTGGAAGCGGTGAGGTGTGAAATAGCTCCCTCTTCCTCTTCCCTCACAGAGGGGCAAACTCTTCTCTGCTCCTCCAATAAAAAAAATGAAGGATTCGATAAGCTTCTGTTTGGCACTGTTTCAAATCAGTACAGATTAGCTTGTCCTTCCTCAATATTGTGGAGAGAATCCAGGGAGACTCTTGACTGTCGAGTCGGCTGCACCTCTGGGCCGTGGGACGGTCGAGGAAACTCAATTGTGAGAATATTGTCTCTGGTTTTATTTGACGCCTGTAGCACCGGTGCAATCTCAATGGTGAAACACCTATAAACTCCAGCAGATGAAAGAGTACAATCGCTTTTAAAGAATGAAAGCAGAAGCTGATTTGAGTGTGTGACAAACCCTCTACCAGATGGTTAGAAGCCGAAATCAATTGATGTGTGCCATGACGGTGCTGAAATGTTACTAATGTGACGGTCTCGCCATCCAGCAGTAGGGTTATGTGTGAAAGTGTGGTGTGGCGGTAACACTTCATGCTAGCAGACACATGCGCCTCCCCCGCACTACTTTCAAACGTGGCCTCAACTCCCAGTCTGTTTCCTCTCTGCTCTCTTCCCTCATTCCTCCAGACAAATTCAATGTCATAAAGTACGGAGACAGGGTGGACACTCAGGAATCCAAATAAAGAAGAAGAACTACCTGGATACTCCTGTCCAGAATGTTCTCAAGACTGATTGACCCTTTTCTATTTCTGAAACACTGTGTGGCACATTCAAACACCTTTGAGACTCTTAATTGCTACACCATGTATTGAAATTCTAGTGTGTGTGATCTTACAGTACAGTAACAACCTTATTAATGGAAATACAGCAAGGGGATGTTTATGCTTTTGTACGCTTGGTAATCTCATTAATCACATGCTGGAGTACCAGGGATTCACGGCCACAGCCATCATTTGCACAGAAGTTTTGCCCACAGGATATTGTTATCAGGCAATTAGGTAATGACAGTGATGTTAATGTTATGGGGGCCTGTTTCTCTGTGGGCTTAGGGTAGGATAAAGACGTAAGGTTATAGCCCTCTATTTCATCAGCTTAAAAAATAAAAATAGGTTGGGGTACACTTCCCATTTACAGTGTGCACTGCCTGGTTGATAGAAAATCAATAGGAATCTACCATGAAAACTGGAGAGGGGATGAATTGAGAGGCTCTCGGATGTCAGAGGCGGTGCATTCGCGGAGAGGGCAGAGCGTTTTTTCGTTGCACTTTATTTGACAATGTCTGCTCGAATATATGTGGTATTTACTTGATGATGCAAACAGGACAAGCTTTTAGGTGCGGATAACAGCTGAGTGACTAAGGAGGTAAAGTAAACCAACTAACAACGCCTGTCTGAGTGCAGTGTTATTACGTCTGCTTATTTTTCCAATTTAGAAAGACGCTGGCCTTTATGACACAGCTGAATCACATTCCCCAGTTTTCTGTTGGCTCTCAGAGAATTGTGGAGACATGAATAAGGCCTCTGATATGCTACACACCCACCTGGCTGGCAGTCAGGCTGGCTAGCTGGCCACTGACAGGAAGTGGGGTGCCGAGGGGCCCATGCATATGTATAGAGTCACTGAGGCATAGATCCCATTCAGTCATAGGGAGAGAACATGGCTGTTCTTGCTACAACGACCCTGCTGTATACTACTGGGGTAAAACAACACTGTTTACATCTGACTGTGTGTGCACTGTGGGGGACACAGAGAGATCTGGTTCTGCATGAAAAGAGAAAAAACAAATCCATGTTTCTGTTTCAGGTTTACTGCGTGAACCATGTTTGCTGCACATTTCAAGCCCATTCAATTGCCTGTTAATATTTCTACGTGCATGAAGCCAGGGTCTCCAAAGGATCTGCTATGGAGTGCTGAGAGAATCCACCTGATTCAAACCTTTTAGCAGAGTGTATTATTACATACACAAAGTGTTTGCGCGTGTGGGGGGGGTGGGTTATTCATTTAGTTTTTGGTTCCACCACCCTATTCGTGGATCAGACACTAAATAAGCTAATGGCAGAGAGACGACACATTGAATACTGCAATGTGTTTTCAGTGCCATCGATTGTTTATATGAGAGTTTGGCCAGTCAATGCTCTCCTCAGCTTTCTAGGTCAGACTCGACGGGTGCCAGCCTCTGAAATGGCTGACCGGGTGGTGAGTAGCATTACGCTTTTGACAGGAGAATGATTATGTATTGATTATCATCACATAGACACTAGTGGTGCTAGCTTCCCTGGCTGTGGAAAGATTGGATAATAGCTCATGATCTGAGTGAAAGAGTGATGGCATGTCTGGTTTGTTATTCTATGACTGTAGCTGGACAGCCCATCTGATAGAAATCCACAGACTGGAAAATAAGATAAAAAACATTGAAAAACATTTGGTTCTGCCATGACGGTTGTTTAGTAAAATAGACTGGCCTGAGCTTCTGATGTACAAATGTGATGAACAGTGTCGAAAGAGCCAGAGGCATCTGTGCATCTGTGTTCTGAAGGTGATTACGACATCAAAACAACTTTAACGACGCAGACAGATTTACAATTGAGATGTTTTGTGTAAAACTTCTAACCAACAGTATGAAAAGGGAAGACGTGACCAACATATCCATTCGTATCCAAAATGATTAACATTTCTGGACTTGAAAACGAGGGTTACCTTGCTCTCACTTTTTATTCCGTGTCATGAACAATTCCTTTAAAACGTTGAATATAAATTTGGAAGAGCCTGCTGAAAAAAATAAGCGTTTTCTCCTTCGGCACATCGCTCTTTCTCTCGCTCTGCTAACACACACTCAGTTTTACAGTGGGTATACTAAACGCAGATGAGTGAGAGAGATGATGCATAATGAAGAACACCTGACAAGATCAAAATCCATGTGTTTACGTGCTCAACATCTTTAAATGTTAGGGACATACTGTAAAAGACTGTAGATGAGTAACAGCAGGGGAACAAAATCTTGAAGATAAGATATGGTTGTCAGCATCGCAAAAAATTGCTCCCCCGAGTCAGTGATGGATAAGGGACGTCAGCCCGGTGAAGACTAAGGGACCGTCACACTTAAGTTCTTACATTGTCGTTGTTGCTGTACAATTAATAGTGTTTTAGAACACAGAGTGGAAGACTTCACTGAGAAACCAGGGAGCCTGTGTATGTATGTGTGTGTGTGTGTGTGTGTGTGTGTGTGTGTGTGTGTGTGTGTGTGTGTGTGTGAGTCTGTGTGTGATGACAAGCAAGCCTTACATAAGTAGCAGGCGGAGAGTGTGAGGCCTTGACAAGCCATTTACAGGAACCACAGGAACAAAACAATTAAGAGTGTCCTTTGTTCACCGTTGATGGCTCTGACATATGCTGCCATTTTAAAGTGTTGTGTCATTGATTCACTTTAATTAGTTCTTTCAAAATGTGTGCAACATGCAGATAGAGTTCAAAGAAGGAAGTTGAGGAGAAAGATGGGCCACTTCACATGTTTAATTGCTCCCATGGCACTTCTAATAACAAGTAATGACAGAGTATATTAAAACTAACATCTTCATTACATGTAAATAACCTGGTTGCTGCATTTGCTCCCAAAATATGTTTGAGGGGGTTTGTCAGAATGCATTTGCTTGAGGTTTTTAACCAAACCTGTATTCACAAGCTTCCCCAAATTGTGTTCCATGTGCAAATCTCTTTCTTGACATACCTTTTATATGCCAATATACTGTAGCCTTGAAAATGTCCCATATAATACCTGTAATAATACAAGTTACCAATTGGCCTTCTGTATTGAAGTACTCATAGACATTGTTTAGGAGTTCCAAAGCAAAGGACACACCTTTGATAACAGTAGTGAAGCCAGGCTGATCTTGTGGCATCAAAAGGGTTAAATTAAATACCAGAGGAATCTGAAAGGTAAGAGTAAATTCGCAGGAGTTATGTGACTGGTGACTTAATGTATCAGTCAGCCACACAGAGTTCTCCTAGAACCGTCTGACAAGCAATCCATCATTCGGAACACACAGAAGCCTGCGCGCACATAAACTGTCTCTCTGACACACAGACCAGACATAGCCTTGCATGAAATGTCCATGCACATGCACATCCACGCACACACATCAGACACACGTGGGAAAACGTTCTCTCTCTTTTGTCTGGTTGTCTTTCTTTCTCTCTCTCTCTCTCTCTTTTAATCTCTCTCTCTCTCTCTCTCTCTCTCTCTCTCTCTCTCTCTGACACAAACACAGCACTCGCACACACAAATACAGTCTCTGATCACATTAGTTGGATCCCAAGAAGAGAAGAGCAATTGGAGAGTGATTTTAAACTGTGAGTAATCTCCAGCTTTGTTTCTCCTCTCTGAAGTGAGGTGGAAGGATAAAGGGCCATCTCTGCAGTGTGCCTCCGAGCACATTCACCCAATTACCCTGAAGCCCCTGATATGACACACTGAACCTCTGCTCCCTGACTGGCTGCAACCAGAGTGACTGACTACTGTGTATGGACACCGCTCAGTGACTGTGGAGAAACCACAGACTGATTCAATCCATACTAGCATGCTAGGGGCAATGTTGCTGCCAATATTTCACTAACAGTGAAACAGGAATAAGGCACTGTGCTGCAGCTGCAGAAAGCAAGCCTTTATAGATACGGAAACAGCCGGAGAAAAGACAGGCGGAAACAAATACCTGTGTGGGTGACTTTGAGGCCTGACCTCAGAGGCAACCCTATGGTGAGCATCAAGGTTCTGTTTAAATACAGTAACAACAGGCTGGCGTGTTGAGCTACCTGAGCTCCTGCTTCTGCAGGGGACCGACATCAAACAGTTTACTGCATTTCATCTTAGTAACGCTACATTACAAATGAATACTTATGAAGTCTGTTTTGGAAATCTCTGCCCGTCAAGCATTCCACGATTCAGTAATACTGTCGTGTCAGTAATGCATTCTTGGTTTGAGAAAACCCAAGACAATTTAGCATACTGTAGGATACTGATAGTACAGTATGCGACGGCGATCGTTATTTAACCAAGCCCAGGTTGATGGTTTTGTTCAATCCTAAGCAGCAGCAGAGTCCAGGCTTTGTGCTAATGGACTAGGCATCTACGAGGATGACAAGGGAGGGCTTCTCATTGCAAAGATTTACCACTTGATTCTGTCTTCTTATCGGTTTCTTTTTCAAACGACCTTGCTGAGCGGACTTTTTATACCTCTCCCCTTTATTCCAGCTCTGGTGATTGGATGAGCCTCTCAGCTCCGGTCTCTGCCACTGTTGATGAATGGCTTTCCCTCCCATTTATGTAGCTGTGTCCAATTCCCCGCCACCAGCATCGCCACATGAATCTTCCCCTCTTGCCCCTGGCTGGCGTGCCATGCTCACACAACACGAACAAACAAACCCCCAAAAAGTCTGGATTTCTGTGTTTACTCAAGTGCTAGTCACTCACCGAGATAACTGTGTTGTTACGCGTTCCCTCACTGGTCATCCTACATACTGAGAACTCGACACCATGCTGATTCGGTTCATTGGCCTTTTTTGAGAACAGACATTGTTCAAAACAAGGTAAATGGTATGGAATTCCATGGGATGTGGTCAGCAATGTTTAAGTTTGAGATAGAGGCTTGGCTGTCTGTGGGGACAAAACAACTGTGGTTGCTACATCAGACAATTAATAATTCAGAGATGGGGGCAGTGGCAAGGCATGTGATCCTGATCTCACTGTCTCACTGCTGAGTACTGTTCAACATCTGGCGCAGGATGAGGACGCACATGAACAAGTGCTCTGCACACACACACACACACACACACACACACAGACACACACACACACAAACAAACAGATATTCCACATTGAAGTCAATGTTTGTGGGGTGAAAGAGAACGCAAGAGAAATACATGGGAAATCGAGCCAAACAATGCTAAAGGGATGATAGGTAGACAGAGCGAGAGAGAGAAAACCCTACAACACGGCATTCAATATCCACAGCTCCTCTCCTGCATAATTAATCAGCGGGACTAGATTCTGAACTGACTGAAAGATTTCAGTGAGAAAGCATTCTGGCATCCAGACAGATATGAATAAGCGTTTGCCAAGTCTGGGGTGAGAATTAGAACACTTCAGCATTCTCGGAACACTCCCCCGCCTGGCGGTGTGATGGTGGTGGTGATGATCCAGAGACGACCTCCCACTCACCACACACACATTCTAGACTTCCCTTCTCACCTCATTTAATTCATAATAAGCCTGATAGAGTAGGCTAAGCTGGTGTTACCCAGCACCCTTAACTGTACCAGCCAGCTCTCCAGAAGGGATGTGGCTCAGCAGAGTCGCAAGCTCGGAGACTCAAACTTGCAGCTCAAGGCATGGCACATTGAGAATGTCCGATATCATTAATCGGAACAAACAAAAGGTACAGAATGCAGGCTTATTAAAAGGGCAGTACAAAAAGGATAGAACAGTCACTTGGTTCAGGACTAAATGGTAAACAACAGAACTGTAAAAAGGCAAACAGGATTTATTTGACATTCTTTGGGAGGTAACAAAAACAACAGGATATGCAGACATACAAGTGGGGTGAGAGGATTATGCAAGTGTCTCACAATGATTACCTTGTTACAGAAGGTCAACCCCTCCAACAGAATTATGCGATAGCCCCATTAGCAACAAGCTAGGGTTTTTACACAACCATCTCCATCACCAGAACCAAGACACACTTCAACTAATATGTTAACTTCCCTTTCATCCCTTCTGCTTTCTATCCCTCCTTGACGTCCTCCATGAAAGGGGGGAGCCGTGAAAAGCAGTGGACGCTCAGGCTCCCTCGTCTCATTCAGCTGTTTCACCATATTACTATTCATCCACAGAGGAATCACTCAGGTAGAGAGAGAGAGAGAGAGAGAGAGAGAGACAGAGAGAGAGAGAGAGAGAGAGAGAGAGAGAGAGAGGCAGAGGGGCAATCTTATGCAGAACACATTGAAGGGCCTCATTACCTGGAGCCTGTAGTTTTTGTTCCCCCTCTGGGGAAGACCAGGGTGGGGTATTACAGAGAGAGAGAAAGAAAGAGGGATAAAGACAGGAAGAGAGAGAGAGAGAATGAGAGAGAGAGACAGAGAGACAGAGAGAGACAGAGAGAAGACAAAGAAATATGACTCAGCTGGAGAGAGAGAGATAGAGCTTAAGAAAGAGAAAGCGGGAGAGGAAGGGAGCAAAGAAATAGGACTCAGCTACACTGAGCAGTGGGACAAATTACACCCAACCAACAGCATATTTACAACTGCAGGCTAGGGGTGTGTTAATGCAGAGCTAAAGCAGGTGTGGGACATCTGACGTGCATGTGTGTTTGTGTGTGTGTGGTTGTGTGTGTGTGCCACAGGGGTGTATGCCTATGAATGGCTGTCTACATTTGCTACAAAGAACAAATGGCTCAGGAGGCATTGAGGAGGCTTTCCTTGGTTTCTTTGAACCAGAGACTGATCATATTACATGCATAATTCAAAGTACATTGGATAATAAATAACACTGGATGAATAAGTAATGTTTGTGTGCGTGTGTATGTATAAATGTGTGTGTATAAGGTGGATGGAGCTGATAAAGGCTGTCAGGTAACTGATTGATAGCAGCACTAACATTGTATGGTAGACCTTATAGGGGGGGGACATGAAATAGCCACAGGTATTGATGCAGCCCATGCGTATACACACACGCACACATTCACACGTAACACACACAAACAAACAAGTGAATTAAGTGAAGCAACCAATAGATACTGGGCCGGTTATTTACAGAAAGGTCCAGCTTGTCCACCCAGCCTGTCCTTTCCTGTCCCTATTTAACACTCCAGAACGGCCCGGCTGGCCTGGAAGAATGGCTACATTGGCCTGGTTCATTGCTCAGACCCCCTGCTCCAGCTGAGGCCCTGGGTCAACCTCAGCCCAGCCCAGTCAGTTCCAAGCTGGCCCAGGCAGGCTCAGTGCCTGGACCTCAGATGTGGCCCTGCTCTGTCCCAGCTGCACATTGTGTTAAAGGCCTGGAGCCCCCTGCCTCTTGGTCCATCTGCCTGTTCTGGAGACCTGAACCCGGGACCAGAGGAGACACACACGCTTACACACACACACACACACACACACACACACACACACACACACACACACACCACACACACACACACAAACACACTCTTTCTATCTCTCGCTCTCTCTTTATCTATCTATCTTCCTCCAACTACCAAAGCTCAACAAAGAGAGACTGGATTAAGGTTAAACCTTGGTCTGAATATGGTCTTCTCTTAATTGTGGGTGCATGACCTCTCTAATAAACCTCTTCATATTTAAACTTCATCTGTCCATCAAAGAGCAGACTTATTTCTGGATTTACAAGAAGATCAGTGTTACGTAACAGATACTTTTCTTTTTTGTATAATATAAAGAAAAGGGAAGTTTATTGCACATCTGCTCCAAATGAAGCGTGAAATGTTTCCAAAATGGCACAGCTGTCCTGTTATTGATCTGAACGAGTGTGATGTACTGAGAGGGGATGAGGGATAGGCAGCAGTCTTAGAGCTTCCAACGAATGACTAATGTGCCACAGAATATTCTTTCACCTGTGTCAGTTTGACTCCCTCACTCGCAATTGATGTTTTCTTTCCCCCCGCACAAGCTTTGATAGGAAAGTTGTTATGCTGTGTGTTGTATATGTATCATTTATGAAGTTGTGTTAGCATTGAATCATCTGGGATCAAAACGAGCGTTGGGATTCACGTGGGAGTAGATGACAATCCGACCAATAGAAGTCTCGGTTGTCTCATTAGCATACGTCCCTCCTTGATCAAGTCAGCTCATTCATCGTCAAAATTCATGATGACAAGTCTTTTCTTATTTTGGGAGCTGGCATCAGTGATGAAAGTATAATCAGAAACATCATTAGGCCTATGTAGCAGTGGCGGCTGTTAGCCTGTTACCGCGCCCATAATAACTCTCCGAATGCAAATCAACTCCAGGTAATCTATTAACGTCACTTCAATTTTATGTCTGCGCTCCAATTTAGCGGATCCTGACACGTTCCTGGGCCCGCTTGCTGCCGTACACAGATTCATTTTGCATGGGGCTGAGTCGGCCATGAGGGGAGACATGCCATCTGCTTCTCCACTGGCTTATTAATCGCCTTGATAATGAAGCACAGGCACAGGCAGCACTCCTGAGGCCTCTAGCCCGAGTTGGAGACGGCAAAACAACTTTCCATGTTTATTTGGCTGTGTAGCAATTATTGTCACTCACACCCCCTTTCTCTGGCTGGGAGGAGGGTCGGATGACCTCATTCTAATTACCTGAGTCGTCACTTCAAGCAGGCTCTGTAATTTCAACTACATCACAACCTTCTTGTCTGCTCCAGAAGGCTCAGAGTGGCTCATCATTCCAGCATATGGTTGGAAGACCTTGGAGGGGGACGTGTTTGCTCGTCTCGGCCTCAGAGTCGCGGACCCCATTAATAGGAAAATGGATCTGCTAATCCAATGAGATTTGTTCAATCCTTGCAAATGTTTCATAATTAGCCTCACGGATGGACCTACACAAATAAGTAACAAACTCAACATTAATTGAAGTGGAATTTCAATATAATTATCTCATAAATATAGACTCAGATTTCCACGGTTCTCGGTATGAAAGAAATGAACCGATGAGTACAGTGTATTAAAAATTAACGCTGGATAATGTAGAACTGTAAAAGCTTTGACGGGATATTAGACTCTAGGTTCTGGTTCTATAGTTAATGTGGCTGCACTCTGCACGTCTGATGGGAAGATCTGAGATGTATTAGCCGACACACCCTATTATCCCCTTGAGACGATTGTGAGCCATATGTGATGGCACAGAAACCCCTTCCTTGGCGTCACACCCGGCTATCATCAGAGGGAAAACATGAGAATGATCTGTTTGTTCAAAGCACATTACTTCATTATTTATCAATCCCAAACCATGGTTGCATTTTTAAGTGGTTGAGGAGAGAAGAAGCAGCGGTTTCTACAGATTGTTCCGGAGAGAGAACAGATCAGAGAAACCCCTCTTCTGCCGTGTCTTCTCCAGGTCACCTCTGGCAAGAACAAAGGCCCTCTTTTCCTTCACATCCTATTAACCTCAGGGTTCACCTTCTCACAGGAAACACTGAGACCTTATCCACCCATGTCACATATATTTCCTGGCTGTGGTAACTGGTAAGTACTTTCCAGGGTGGTGGTGACATTTAGCGTTCGGGGGGTTGGGAGTTGGAGGTCTCCATCTCTGGTCATGGAGATAGAGTGACTGTGTGGAGGTGGTGGGTCTGACCATGTATTATCAGACGTGATTCAACTGGCGGCCTTCCAGAGTCCACACTGTGGTTAGAGGATATTACATATGTTATGTGGGTGGGTCTGTCTAGGACTGTAACAGACAAGCACACACAAACATACACAGCAAAGCCATTCTCGAGTCCAACCTTGATCTCCCCTTTCTCATAATGCACAACAAACTGTTGCATTTTTTAGCTCACCTTTTTTAATACTTTTCAGTTCCCTGTTATTGTCAAAAATTCATATCCCAGACACTATTTATTTTTATTTTTTCACGACTGACTTTATTGGAATTTCAAAGCACAACAAAATGAGAGCAAACTATCAGTGAGTTCTATATCAAATCTAATTTAGCCGTGATAGAAACAAAACTTTATTGTAAAACACTGTGATTTATGAATCTGAGAAGAACAACTGAGAAGAAAGACTTATTGTTTGTTTGTCCGAAGCTTTCGATTCCTTCAGTTAATGCCACAACGCATAAAAACTTAACTAGATGAAAAAAAACATGGAAAAAGCCTTTCAAACAAACAACAGAAAGTGTTGAGAATGTTTAATTAATCAGTAGTGACAAAAATGGAACAACAATCAACAAAGAGACTGACTTCCATCTTTTATGTTATGCATTTCCCTAAGGCAAATCACAAGACTCCATCAAGCAACTCCTCTCCCTACCCTCATGCTAGCTACCCCCTCATGCTAGCTACCGCCCCTCCATGCCCTCAAATCCCTCAGAGAAACAGAAGTACTAAAGCTCAGAGCCAAAACAGCACAAGAAAACACAGCAGTTCCAGCTAGTTTGTTCATATAAATAACAGTAGGATAAATCAAGAGGTATGAGGAAGTGGTTTGTTAGATCACTCATCACGCTAACAAACCACCATCCACGATGGTGCATTTAAAAATGCTATCATTCCTGCATAAAGGTGGGTTACCAAGGATGTACATTTCCCATTTTACTGAGGTTTCAGTTGAGCCATTCCATTGAATGTTTACAGTTCTGGTTTATGTGAAGGTTAGGGCCACTAGCAAAAAAAGCAACTAACCTTTGTTGTTGCTCTTATAACATCATGTCCCAATAAAAAGTGTAGTAATCTCTTCAAAGCAGTGTATAACACCTACAATTGTATTTGAATAGTTCACTATTTCCCCATGGCACAGGCCTTTTTCTTAACTTGTAAGTGGAGAACCATCTTGTTTAATCACACCTCAACTTGTCAATTTTGATGAGGAGACCAAATACAGCATATCATGATAATCGCTGTAACAAGCAACGTCAAACAGCAGCAGACTTCTTTCTCTAGTCAGAGTGGCAGAGCTGTGAAGGGATGCATTGCTCTCAATCTAACTCTTTTAACAGTGGACCCTCTCTACAAGACTCCCACAGTGCCAAAGTCAGTATAGGGAACCCTTGAAAACAAACTACTTCATTTGTTTCTGAGTGCGGTACAGTGTGTGTGCGTTCATGTGTGTGCAAGCTGCTTTTGAAACATGGGATCAAACAGTGGGCTATGTTTATGAATTCCTGAATATATTACCATACTCTTAGTATGCTATGAACATTTGTAGTTGTTTCATTCCATAGTGTTGCTGATTTACTCTAAATGTATTTGAGATTTTCTCTGCAGCAGTTATGGCTAACACATACAGTAGGGACAAAATACCACCCACAGAGGTTGCACACATTCTTATTACTAGTGTAAACTAGACTAGATCGTGTTTACAGTTCATGACTTGAATAGTAAACCCAGGTAACTTAGAAAACATGGTCTGCAGGCAGTGAATAAAAAGAGAAGGTTGTTATTCTACTTACCAACTGCTGACATCTCTGGGACTGAGGCCCTGTAGGGCCCTTCGATGAACTGTGGCGGGTTATCATTGATATCCTGAACCTTGATGATGAACTCAGAAGGCGGCTCCAGGGGTTGGTCCGTTTCAGCGTTGATGACCTGCGCCGTGAGAGTGTACTCGGCCTTCTCCTCGCGGTCCAGCCTCTTCATGGCGTGGATGTCGCCTGTCATGGCGTTGATGGCGAAGATGGTGCCCGCCCCCTCGCCTGCGAGGACGTACTTGATGCTCTTGCCACCGACATCTAGATCCGTGTGGAGCTGGAAACGACAGGGAGAGGTGGAGTTTAGGGTGTGGTTCTGGGGTGGCTGTTCTGCGGGAGAATCGATAAGACCAACCACAACCCTAACACTGTCGACGCAGAAACAAGGACTATGGAGGGTGATTTAGAATTTGGTGAATTCAAACTATTCAAACAGCGTCTGCGTATGTTGAGTCATAGTTGTGGTGGCGATCTGATTTCATCTGAGGCTTTTCACACACCATAACTCCCCAGAAGTAATACAGCACTGTTTTTGTGTTTAATACTACCGTAGTAAAAGGCGTGGCTTCACTTTAGATACTGCTGAGAGTGTTCAACAACTGGAACAGCTACTTCTTGAATCTCAATCCCAGATACACAAACTGCTGTTTGTGATTTACCTGTTTAGTGGAGGGTTGTCATAGAACTTTAAAACGGCTTCTTAGTACTCCATGATGTACATTAGCACTTAGCTGTGACTGCTGTAACAAGCCTCAAGGAACAAACGTTTTCCAAGCATACTTTTAAAAAATGAAGCCCGCCGAGAACAAAGGAAACATGGACAACTGCTTTTATAAGTGGGTCATATTCTGTGCGTCTTCATCTCTTTCCAAACAGGTATGAATGTAAAAAAAGAAAAGAATAGCTGCGTATACTAAAAGGTGACTTGATTCTGTTTAAACCAGTTTTTACATTTTTATTCTTAACTCACAACATGGTATGCTTGTAACTTGACGTTACCCTTGATAATGGTGTGAACCTATTGTGGTGTGACAGGTTTCAAGTGCAAAAATAATATATGAGAGAGAGAGAGAGAGAGAGAGATAGATAGACAAAGAGAAAGAGCTTAGAAACAACAAGAAAGAGCTAGACAGAAAGAAAGAGACAGAAAGAGAGATTTCAAAGGTGGAAGAGATTTGTTTTCTAAATACAGTTAATACAGGAAGAGTTATTCTATCCCTAGGTTCTTGATTCCCAAGGTAGGTGATTGGGTGTTGCAGAATGGGTAACGAAGAGAGAGTAAAGTAGAACATTTGAAAATGTGACAACGTTGCCATCAGTGTAAAAACACAGCTGGAAGTAGGGCTCTTAACAATTAGTATTTTTTGCATCTTTCATTAAGATCTTTCCGTCTTTGTCTCACTCTCTTTATCAAATGCACACACTCACACATATACAGGAGCATCCCTATTCAGCAGCTTCAATTCCATTTCCTTCCCTAAAATATTCCAGAAGCGTTCTCCTGGGACTGTGTTTGGGGACAGAATAACAAGGTAAAATGTGTGTACGAAAATCCCGACCTCTAAAGCCTTGGCGATTGTTTTATAAGCCTGCTTTTATGCATATGCCGTCTCTGAGGTGTTGTTCCTAGACACTGACAAAGCACATTCGCTTAAATTGTCACACCTTGCACTTTTGTTTTCCTAATTGTGCCATCATTTCACATGAAAGATGTAGCTCATTAACACAAACGCCTCACAACATCCTGCACACTGAGAAACCCTTTAAATGAGCCCAAATTGATGATGGTCTGTCATTTTTCTGTGTGTGTTTGTGTGGAATAGGGAGAGAGTTTGCGTGTGTGTGTCCGTGGATGAGAGTGGTTGTGTGTATACAAGTGAGGAGTAGAGAGAGAGATTGGAAAAAAGAAAGAGACAAATAGAAATGAATAGAGGGAAGGAAATATAGAGAGGTGGAGATTTCAAGGCACACATAGAGCAAGGTGAACTGGGAATACAACTGATTTTAGACTGGATAAAAATGTTCAAGTAGTCATCATTACAAAATGTCACGCTGATCCCTGTCTTGTCTCTGAAAGGATGCTAAATGTCATGTGTTGAGTGATCTTTACTCGTCCATGCAGAAGAAGTGATCATCACAGAGTGCAGCTATGTAGTTTGGGGGCAGTGACCACCACCTACTGCTCATTATCCATGTCGCTAGGGCAACTGCAGGAACAAAGTCTCCTATTACAACATCCTCCAGTACTGTAAACAAGACCATGTGTGAATGCTTGAAGCTGTACCCTCATCAAAAATTCTTACATATTTATTCTTTTTTTTAACACATTGGTATGATGTCTGTCAAAGCAAGAACAAATCACCTAGGATACTGACCATGTATTACTAATATGACAGTTGTGCAGAATGAACGCATTGGAATGTTGAGATGTAATCCCACACTAGTATATCTTTAAAAGAAACCAAACAGCTCCACATGTCAATTAAACATCTAACCATGACGCCCTTCATTGCACAACCCCTATAGCTCTCTCTCTGTCTGCAGCAGATCATTGATGTTCATTTCCTGAACCTTGCCTCCTGACGATTACAGTGCTCCAATCACCTCCGTGCAGCCTTGCTCTTACTGTCAGGCCGCCCCAGAGGAAATATGTCACTCGCTGCCTGAGATGGGCTTTTACACCAATCGCTGGAACAATCAGTGTGTCCTAATGAGCAGTGTGTCCCCCACCCAGCAGCACTACCAGCACCACCACCCCCTCCCCTGGCTGCAGGCTCCACACTCAAGTGTAGCGTTAAGCTCTACACGGAGAATTAATGATTCTACTCCTTGTCAGGGCAAGCACAAGATAGGGCATGTGCTCCTCCTATCTGCAGAAAGCATGAGTGAAGGGGGAGAGAGTCAGACAGAGAGAGAGAGAGAGAGTGAGAGAGAGAGAGAGAGAGAGAGAGAGAGAGAGAGAGAGAGAGAGAGAGAGAGAGAGAGAGAGAGAGAGGCCCTGTCACGGCGTGAGGCAAGGTGTCATCTGGTGTCTGCCATGCTGGAGTAGTTTCTCATCTGAATCCCATCTCAGGGTTCAATTAGCCCAGGGTTGGAGTCAGAGAGTTTCCACCTCGCACGCCGCACCCCTGGAAGTTCTGTCAAACAGACAGGCCCTATTAGAGCCCAGGATTCTCACACATGCAGATGTGTGTGTGGGGAAAAACCTTAACCTGGTGACAGTATTCTAAATTAATCCCCATGGAAGACTTTGGGGCTTGTGCTTCTGCTCTCAACCAGGAGTATGTACTTAACACCATCCATATTTGTTAAATACATGTGTGCATTGAAAATAATAAATACATGTAATCATAAATAAACTGTATCTGCAGTTTAAACTGTATCAAACATCTCTGCCTCAGTTCTTTTCCAAGGAAGTGGTTTCATTTTTGGAATCTGCGAAAGCTACTTGGACACAACACTATTTCACAAATCTTACCTTCAGAGAGTTTCTAAGAGTGCACACTGAATGGTTTGGCTCAGACAGAGACAGCGTGAAAACAAACACAAAACCTGACTTTTTGAGTCACAAAACAAACAAAAATGGAGCTCAACAGTAAACAGCAGCTGGACGCACTGGACGAACAATATCTTTTTCTAAACAAGGCAATACACTGTTCTGGGAAAGCCAGACAACAGAAGGCCACGAGAAATACAACTAACCAGACAAGTGCTTTGGAGCCTTCCCCTTCATGTTTCATACAGGGTAAGCATGGTCTTTAAGAAATACAATTGATTGAACCCAAAGAAAATACCCAATACACCTGGTTTACCATAATAGCTTTCATTGCCATGTACTGATTACTATTACTATTCAGGGCACAACTACATTCTCATCTGCCAGAGCAATTGCAATATAAACACACTGGAGTGATAACATGTAGAGGTAGACAGTCAATGTTGGTGTAAAGGGACACATCTATTACTCTCTAGGATGCCAGTCCAACATGTGACTTGCTGTGACTGTAACCGATTGTCAAAGAAGCTAATTTGGTCAAATCCGACTACAATCTGTCCTAAATAAGACATCGACCAAGTTGGTGCTGTGGATCACACACAGAGCTCTCAGTTCAACATGAGAGGGGTGTGCCATGACATACCGTATGTCGCAAAAGTAGGCTACGCTGAACTAGGCTAAAAAGCTAGAAGTGGTTTATTTCGATAGATTTAGAGTAAATCAAGCAGTCTGGGTCATGGTTGATCCATCTAATACTCATTTTGGTGACTTAATTTGTTAATTACACGTACATGAATGATATTTAATTCTAAATATTGCAATAACATTTTGAATGTAAGGAACAGATGGCTCCATGCATGATGTATGATACACTTAGCTATTCTTGGGAACAATTTTCCCCCTAGTCTGTCTCATGAAAGCACCATTTTATCAAATCAGACAGAAAGTCTGGAAACTCAGTGAAGTCACACTCCGCTGGGGACAGGTGTAATAATCACCTTCCTAGAATGTCCAGACTTCCATCATGGAGAACTACAGGGTATGAAGAGTGGGTGGAGTAGGGCATGTGGATTTACCAAGCAAAAGGAAGAAAGACAAGGAGCAATGGGGTTGCTTGGGATTTGAACCTCAGTCAATAAGGGCGCATGTTGTTTTAAGTGGTGGTAGGCTGCCTCTGACCTATCTCTGCCTCTGCCATCACATTTACTATTGTTCCAAACAGAAACCTCTCCAGATTAAGTATTACAAAGTGGATAGCTGTAGTTGAAGAGGCGAATGCAATTAAATGTAGTCACTGATGAAAAAAATATTGTTGGTGTTACCGATTCCTGGCGAAGCACACATAAAAGCTAGGTACGAAGGAGAGGTATTGAAGAGTAGGACAACAGTCACCGACCACCGCCCCTTGGTTCTCATGAGAGTGTGAAAGGAGCCTGCAATTAGTCTACATGCTACACCTGCTGGTGAAACCCTATGAATAGAAAACTGATTTCTCTTTAGACACGGAACTAACTATGCCTTAAAAAAAACATCTATTGTTTTTAATCAGTTTTAAAGATTTCATAAGCCACAACCCCTCTTTCTTACATGCGTAATGTATGTCATAATTACTCAACATGACATGATCAATCTACTATTGATGCCGGCACACTGCTGCATTCTGCTTCGTCAAAGAAATAGAAAATAGGAAAAAGAAATACTGTACTGTTCTCTTGACACCATAATTATATCAATTTATCTCCTGGCATGTGCATTCTGCGAGGAGTGGTTTAACCAGCAGCGAGCCAAAGCCAAGAAACCCCAGCATTATGTAAAATGCAGAGAAAATGGGAGCGTAACAGGGAAAATGTGTTTGGAGATGGGGGGGCCGTGTGCAGTGCTGAAGAAGGCCTGGATTTGAGATTTCACCTCCTCCTCCGCTGTGTGATTAGGCAGCCTGCGAGCCCTGTCCATGCCCCTGCCTGCTGAGGGGAGAAGCCAAACACAACAGGAATAATCAAGAAACACAATAGTTTGTCTCTCTTTTGTATATTCCTGACCTAATCAAATCATAGTTAGATTGATTTCACAAGCCGCAGATGGAACCTGCAGCATATCTAATTTGACGCGAGATTTTGTGTATGATGGAGTGTGTTCTCTGTCCAGATGGCACAGCCTGGGTTTTTGTAATTCATATTTCAACGTGTATTTTTTTTTATCATTGAGTACCTTAATGAATTAATGCATAAATGAGACGAGAAAGGATGTAACTACCACAGTCTGTTTGGGAAAACATGCATTGGGATATTGTTAAATGTTTGGAACACATGGAAGTGCTTGAGTGGGTCCAAGGAGATGGTGTCTGTTTAGACACAGTCTGCTCTCATAAAAAATGAAAACATGCAAAGCATTGTAGGACACTATCAATATTAAAAGGTTGTGAAGTGACATTTTCCATGATAGGACCATGCTTTATATTTTATAAGCAGTAACATAGTCGCTTTTGCAACAGATTGTCTCAAAATAGATCTGATAGTAACCGGTTCAATTCCAAATTCGTTTGATAATGTCCGCCAAAACAAAAATAAGAATCAACATTATTGGGAGGCTGGTGCAGCTGGAGTGGTGTTGGAGGCTTTGGTTAGTTTCAGCAGCAGAACATTCCACGAGCAAACAGCTTCCATGTTACAGCAAAGAACAATGTATGAATGAGCATAATTGGGAGCCACACAGAGCATGATTCTTTCTTTGGGGCTTATTCTTCATGCAGATGTGCTCCATGGTGCCTGATCGGCTGTCAGAGTCATTGTTTTCAACCTGAGACGTCTCACAAATGAACCCATTTTAGAGCCAATTGTCGCAGTCGGACAGGTTCTTGGTGCTAAAAAGAACTTCTGTGTGAGCTGTGTCAGACAATTGTGTTTTTGTTGCCCTACGGACAGTTAAATCAATAATTCTGGGTATTTTCATGTCCAAAGTGAAATTGAAAGACGATGTCTAATAATTTCATTGAGCTCTTCTCTGAACATTTAGCCTGGATTATATATTGTTTTTATCAAATGGATGGTGTTTCATCAGCGACATAATTCCTGTCTTTCCTCACATTCTACCTTAAGAGGCTTGGTGTTCCTGAGTAGCATTAGACATGCAAATAACAGCCCCATCTCATTGTTCTCGGGATTAGAAAATATGTGGCTGCAGCAGGGACAATTACAGCCCTTCACAGCATCGCCTGGCAGCTCCCTGCAGATGGCCAGGAGGCCGAGGAGGACCCTGAGTCAGGCAGCATCGTTGACGCAGATGTCTTGTCGAATGTAAAATTACACAAGGCCGTGTTTTAAGATGTCACATCACCTCACACTGGACAGCCACTACAAGTTGAAGTGCTGGCTGTGTGAGTCATGCCTGAGTGTGTGTGTGTGTGTGTGTGTGTGTGTGTGTGAGTGTGTGTGTGTGTGAGAGTGTGAGTGTGTGTGTGTGTGTGTGTGTGTGTGTGTGTGTGTGTGTGTGTGTGTGTGTGAGAGTGTGTGTGTGTGTGTGTGAGTGTGTGGTGAGTGTGTTTTACACTGCTGGAAACACAGAAATAAGGAGGAATTGGAGAAAAGAGAGTCATCCCCTTGTCTCCTGAAGACAGCACTGGTATTCTGTTTTGCCTCCAAGCCCCCTTATTTCAGGCCCAGTCATCGCAGTGCATTAGCATTGTACCTCTAAGACACAGTACAGCACAGTACAACAATAACACCATACAACATTAACAATGAAATGGGTGAACTTTTGTAACTCACTGCACCACTCAAAAAAGTATCGTACAGACAGGGTCCTGAAAAGGCAAATAAACTGCTCTATTTTTGGGGGCAACACAGCAGTCCATATTAGGTTCAATTAAATATGTTCATAATGCTCGGAGTTGGAGTCATGTATTTCCCCCCAAGGAACAAGAGGCGATGAACATGGAAATTGCTTCTTATAACCCATTTCCCTGGTTACCATCTGCTCATTTTAAAGTTACCCCGCATGGTTCATCTTTCCTATCAAAATCTATGAGAACATTTTTTAATAATATTTGTCTGTTAAAAGGTTACCTAACAGAAAGTCTGAAAACAGGTTAGGCCTTTGGGGTATATGCAAGAACCAGCAGGTGAATTAGGAGTTCTTTTTTTAACCATGCAAACCAGCTACATCTGTGTCAAAATAAGGAAACTGGATCCTCAATGCGGCAAACGTGACAATAGAAGCCAGAGTGGATGTGGGTGGAGTGTGTGTGTGTGTGTGTGTGTGTGTCTGAGACAGTTGGTCTTTAACCATCATGCTGCAGCGATCTGTCAGGTAGGTGAGCAGGATACAAGGACGATGACTTTCAGAAATGTTCCGTGTCTCCTGTCTGCTTTTTCACCTGTCCTTTTCTGGGATCGTCCATCGCTAGTGTCAATAGAGATTTCACGGCACAGTGCCGGTGAGTCAGCCAGCCTTAAATCCCCCCCCCCACCTGTGATTTACATCAGAGCAGAGGCTCATGGGGGATTTTCCATGCCAGTGAGGCCCTGAACCCCATGGCTCCACAGTAACAACGCTCAACATGGCTCGGCAGCACACACTGCCGACTCTGGTACATTGATGACTACAGCATGACTGCATTTAGCTGCTCCCTCTTAAATGGCAACACACTAACACACTACTAAATAAGTCATATGCTACTGATAGAAGAGGATGAGATTCAGGCCCTGTTTTATCATGCTAATATTTGACCAAAAAATGCAGGAATGATACATGGCCCAGATGTGCTATGGGAAGAGTGGTGGTGTGTGTTTAAACAACAAGAGTTTTGCAATCGTGGTGCGGCCGCTTTCCCAGCCAGGTGCAAGGCAAACAAATGTGGAATTCAGACAAGCCATTTGTCTTACATAATCAGACCAACAACAAAAAAAAGAAGACAAGCACAGGTTGCCATCCAAGCAAGTATTGGCAGTGTGCATCTAGCCATGTGTGTGTGTGCATACATGTGTTTGTGTGTGTGTGTGTGTGTGTGTGTGTGTGTGATTTTGTGTGAGTGCTGGAGAATGAGTGCTGGAGGAAAGGATGGAGGGTGAGGGGGTAGGGGGGTGTTGGGCGTGTATGAGTGCCCCCTCCCTATTACCCCTGACTAGGAGATGGATGCTGGCTGTCACACCTGCCTGACTTTGTTCCCGCCAGAT
This sequence comes from Mallotus villosus, assembly GCA_903064625.1. Lineage (NCBI taxonomy): Eukaryota > Metazoa > Chordata > Actinopteri > Osmeriformes > Salangidae > Mallotus > Mallotus villosus. The sequence goes on from CAEFZP010000819.1 coordinate 46,875, forward strand.
GCGGAGAGGTCACAGGGAAAGCACCCAAACACTCATCAATCTCCACCACTGTCCAACATTGCTTGGGCCCCAACAACAGCCTCCAATATCCATTTAGTCACTCCAGATGCTTCGAAAAGTGCTTACATACACAGAAGCAGGGTGGCACAATCTAATGACCTGAAATACCGACATGGATGGATACATTCTTCACTAGGCGGGTAATGATTTTGCAGTTTATCTAAGAAAATATTTTGCTTTTAAAAGCATGTAAATGATGTCGCGTAGATGGACATAACCCCTCCGAAAACGTGTCAGAGAATATGAATAGATTTCTGAATGCGAGCCAGAGTTGTGGTCCAAGATCCTCTTCTTTTTGAGGTGTCCTGTAATCATATAACAGGAAGATGTTTGTTGAGGAGGTGCTTCACTTCCCCGACGCTGTAACTGCTGGCGCTAAAAAGACTCCGCAACAATAATTGTGTGAAAATACATCTCTCTTTTCGTTCCACCCTTCAGCTCCCACTCGTTCTTTTTAATTCTCTCCTCTTCCTGGGCCCTCCTGGGGCCTGGGAAGAATGTACACAAACTCAACAGACGCATCAAGAAGGGGTTATGTTGTTTGCATCTCGCCAAAGAAATCATCACAGCATGTGTTTCTTCCCTCCACACACACTTAATTGCAGGGAATCTGAAAGTTGGAGAATTCCCTCCCGTATACTACATCTGCTTTGATGCTGTCACTCACACCCTGGGCCCTTTTGATTAGCGCTTGTTTAACACCGCCTGTTCATGACCAGGGTAACTAGGCACCATTACCAGAGCAGTTCCTGTCCGCCCAACTGGGTCACCGTGCACTAGACTTCTAGTAAGAGCCGGGTTGTACTGTTGGGAACCATCGAGCTCTGACGGTACTTTGAAGACACTGTGGGGTGGAAGAATGATGTTAGCAAGTGAGGGGGTGAGTGACTGAGTGAGGGAGTGTGCAGGTGAGTAAGAGAGAAAAAGAAAGGAAAGAACAGACAGAGGGTAAGGAGGCTGGATACAGGGAGACAAACAGGCAGACAGGCAGACCTGGAGAAAGAAACGATGGCAGAAGAAAGGGCACGACACCGCCGCAACTAACACCATCTGACTCCGGCTCTGAGGGAAAGCTGCTGCCGGAGGACATTTTCTACAGTGTCAATGTCAAACAGACAGATGACTAGTTCTACAGTGGCTTCCTGCTCCTCTCTGAGACAGTTCAGTCATATTGTCTGGCAGGAGAGGAGAGGAACACAGAAAGAAGGAGAAGAAAGGAAATGAAAAGGGGTGGGGAGGAGAGGACCGGGGTGGGGAAGAGAGGAACACAACAGTGGAGAGGAGACAAGTAAAGGAGACAAAAGGGAGGGGCAAGTTGAAGAGAAAAGACAATAGTAGAAACGCAGGGATAGTTTCCGAGAAGGAGGAGATACTCCCTCAGTTAGTAATAAATTGTTTAGTTTTTCCCCAATGCAAAATACACATGCGTATTAATGCATATGCAGTGCAGTCACTTATGTTAGGGTTTGGCTCAGGCATTGCAGTTGCGTGGTCAGGGTCAGTGTTTCTTTATCCAAAAAGTCAAGTGCACAACAAAAAGTGTTGCACTTTGTTGAAAATGTACTTTGAAATAAACTTTAATGCCTTTTTCCCTGTGTGTGTTTGTGTATATTTTGTGCATTGGCCATAAGAACTGAAGTATAAAGAAAAACTAAATCAGACTTTAAACAAATGCCAGCCCCAAGACAGTACACGCAACAAACAGAATATTCAGGGGGAGGGAGAGAGAACCAAAAAATGGATGGAGATAAAAATATCTTGCCTGCGAGAATTCTCCATTTGCCAATATACAACACTCGCTCACACAAATCAAAGTTTGCCACCAATTTGCTCTTGTTGAGATATCTGGAGGGAGAATGTTGTTTGTCTCCCTGCAAGCGTGGCGGTTAACCACTCTGAAATTAAGCCTGTGACAAAACGCATAGAGTTATTGTATTGGAGAGGAGGCATGCCTGCTCCGAGGAGCTCTATTTATACTTATCAATACTCATACATTAGGTTTCATTTACAAACCGCATTAACGCCTCTAGCTAAATCCCCCCCCCCTCTCAACTGTCATCCCAACCCTCATAAATCTAGAGAGTATCCCCCTGTTCTCATCCCCACAGTGTATAACAGGCCCACTGTTTTCAATTTCTGTTGCGAGAAAAGGACAGGGGGTAAAAGGCTCTTCGACTATTACATCTATTCTACTTTATTACCAGTCTGTTGGGACGGCAGTGGGCAGCTTTGTTGCCTGGCTATCTGTTTACATTTTCTCTACAAGACTATATTGGAATCATAATTGTGTTCTGTAGTGCCTTCTTTAGGTGTCTCGTTCTGTTCAAAGGTCCTGTGGTCCCACAGAGATGAAGAAAAATGGAGCATTGTTTGAGCTATTCGATTACTGGGGAAGAAAATGCAGCTTCACGCGGTTTCTCCTGCTCCTCCTCCTCCTCCTCGAGGTGCCACACTCATGGGACAGGCGATATTAAAGGAGGGCAGGATGGAAGCTGACGCAAACATAAAGAAAATATGTTTGGGCAATTAGGTGCATGTTGCAGACATAGGGAATAGTTCTCTGGTGGATAATTATGAATAAGATAGACCTAATTACGGAATGACCCTGGCGTGTCCCATTCACACAGCATAGGGACGGGTTAAGGGGTATTAATTGCTTATTGACTTTTGTGACTCTCAAGGTTAAAGGGGTTGCGGTGCTGTTGGGATGGATGGTTTGAGTTTCCTTGGATGAGAGCCATCATTGCACACAATGTAGGCTCCAAAATAAAATAGCCTTTAGCACGATGGACAAAACCCTACCCATTCCCAGAGGCATTGCAAACAGGTGTAAATCGGTCGCAATTACATCTATTTTGCCGACGTGCTGCCCAGTAGGTTGCTTCACAGAAATAGCTTGGGACCAACATCCCACTGGGAATTACAGTGACATAAAAAGAAAAAAAAAGAAAAATTGGTTGGGTGTGCCGTATATCATTAGGCTCTGCAATTTAATTATTCTTGAAAATCAAATGCATTAAAAAGGGAGTCAAATCATATTCACCACACGGTTTGTGAGTCATTAAAATGCACTGTCGCCAACCCACACAGCAACTAAACGGGGAGGTGGATGGAGCGCTAACTGGCGTGATCACCAGGGGCGTGTGAACTTCCATGAAATAACACAGAGCTGAATGACAGAGCTATCTGTACGTTCACCATTACCATGCTATGAAACGGGAAACATTGTTTTAGACACTGTTGGTTTCCAGCTCATAATATTCAAATGTCTCTAAATAATATCCCTCTGTCAATAAGTAATTACTTGCTTGGCAATTTGCTGTGCAAAATGTTTATTGGAGAGAGAGAGAAGGGGAGAGATCCATATCCATTTGTTCATCTGCATATGCAAATGATTCCAGAGAGATTGAAAACCAACATTGGTGCCATCAGCATTTTAGATGCACAGAACAGTAACACAAAAGTCCAGACTGTGAATTTGGAGGAAAGTCTTGGTCTGAAGCAATTATCTTTTTTTGTTCTTTTTTTTGGGGGGGGGGTGTAATTTCAGGAGCAAAAGTGCAAAAAAAGCCTTTCCATATGTGCAGGAGGATGGAGATGGGGGGAGAGGCATTATGGATGAAATGGACTCTAAGCTAGCTGCACCATTAGCCCTTCCCCTGGTATTCCAACACGTTTTAGACCCCCGTTTACTTAACATGCAGGATCCGGCCCCTCGATTTGCCTCTAATCAGCTGATAAGACGAAAGGCCTTTTCTGAAGCCCCCCGAGGGTGAAAACCAAACTCCTAATGGTCATTAGTAGCAATTATGTTAAGTAACTGGCACACCCAGGCCCTGGGCTCTCTGTGTTGGCCGTGTGGGCGCTCGCTCGTCTCTCTGACCACAGGGACCCTGAGAGCTGCTGTTCCAATGCACTCCAGGATACGCTATTGTTATCAGCCGGGGCCGGGCACGGCGTTCAGACGATAAGGGAGAAAGAACTTAGTTTCCTGTGTGATGAGCCGTTCAGATTCGGACGCACTCTGATGGGCCGGTGTTATTTGAGCCACATTACGGTTATCGGCCCGAGGATCTGTTGCGTTCCCGTCCTGTTGCTTGGGATTGTGTGTGTGTGTGTGTGTGTAGGGGAGTGGGCGGTACACGCTTGTGAGTGTTCTTGTGTGGTTTACATCATTTTGGATACATACAGCTGTTGTCACTATCCTACGTTGTGATAGTAAACAACAATTCCTGCACCCTAAGGGCACATTGAACCTCCAGTGTCTCCTGCAGAGGCATGTGACGGTACCTCCAAGCAGCTGACACAGCCCTTCTCGATTGGATTTGTGGGGTTGAGATTTTTATGCAAAACCCAGTTTCCCCTCTCTCCGTTTCTCAGATCAAACGCCACTGTCCTAATCCCAGCAGGCCAACCTGCAGAGCGTGATCCTTATCGACAAGTGCAAAGCTAGTGCATAGAAAGTGGGATCCTATTACATATGCACAAAAAAAACGTTTGGCATGCAACACCCTCACAGCCAGTGATGCAACAAAGGATGGAATCCCTTCTCCCCTGCATTGTAAATGTTAGCAAGTAGTGTAGGATAATCCAACTATGGAGATCTACCCCCATTCTTTTCTGATCCGGAGTGACATACACTAAGCCCCCCACCCCCCTCCCACCTAAGAAATATTATCATTGAGTTGTTGGGTTGAGCATAATCCATTTAGGAGTACCTTGTGGTGATTTGTACATGCATCCTCAAGCATTTCTCTGAGAATGGTATTTTCGGTAAGAAGTGTCAGATTAGATTGGATAAACATTATTACCAAGATGAAGTCAAAGGAAAAGCAACCGCGATGAATAATTCAGTAGAATTTGTAGGTAGTCATAACCTCTGTTAATTGCCTTTGCTTCTATGCTATCCACTGTACAATCAGATGTTGTCAGCCAGTCTTATTATCCAGTACAAGGTAGGATGCATATTCCTACAAAGCCTGGGCTGATTCCTAACCTGATAAAGTTGCACATGGAGCTCAACAAGCTGGGAGTGGGACTCAGCAGACACTGAGGCGTTTGTGATGATACTCGCTTTGAAAGGGAAGAATAATTGTCTGATGTCTTTATCAAACACTGGGAGAAGTGTGGGGGAGCAGAATATATTGTGACGAGTATCAGAGCCAACCAAACACAGACACAACTGGACCTATCAGCCCTACCTTCTCCAGCTCGGTAGGAGGCTTGACCATTGTCTGAAAACGAATGAAGAGGCTGTGTGTTGCTGTAGCAGCATAATTACACATCCTAGGATATCAGTACGGTATTTATGAAAACGGCGAACATCAACAAAAGGAAAAGGTTATTGGAACAGATACAAGCTCTGACATTAGCATTTCCACTGAGCACACTGTCTGTCTCCATGAATAGAGTGATAAGACAACATGACATGATCTCCTTTTTGTGTGTATGCGTGTGCGCACACGTGTATTAAGGAAATATTGTATAAACATAGCATGTCTTAGCATTGGTGATATAGCATAAAGTTGGACAATGCGAAGATTCTCAAAATGTTCAGTTTTGCCCTGCCCTAGTGACAGACACAGTTTCCCTGTCTCTGTCATTGTCTTCACCTGTGTCTCGTTCTCATTAGTTTCATTGTGTCCACCTGTGTCTTGGTTGGTTCTGTGTATTTAGGTTCCTGTTTTGTGTCCAGCCTTTGTCTTGTCATTACCGTCCGTCCCTGTGAGTACCCTGTCTGGTTGCCTGGTTTTCCAAAATAAACACTTGGTTCAAGCCATGTCTGCGTACTGCCCTGCACTTGGGTCCTACCCCACCACTTGCCATGACACAAAAGGAATAAAATAGACAGTAACAGAGAGCGAGTGAGAGAGAGACCTACAATCAGAGGCATAAGAGCAAGACAGGACTGAAGAGAGAGTGAGAGAGAGACCTAGAATAAGAGCAAGGCAGAACTGAAGAGAGAGTGAGAGAGAGACCTAGAATAAGAGAGCAAGACAGAACTGAAGAGAGAGGCCCACGTCACTCCATCGATCCAGCTGTAGTTTACAGTCAGTTTGTGGTTTGTCTTGCTGTGATCTTTATAAAGATACTGAGTCATGCAGGACCATTCCCACCACAACTGAAAGGTACATGTTTCCTGAGGTACCTGTGGCATGCAGTTTAGCTACACATCTACGGTGTTCATCTTACCATGGTACAATAAGACTATTCCAGGAATATGTTCTCGGATAAAGTTGCGAAGAAGTAGTCCTTAAATATGGCCAAGGTTGTCTTGCTTGAAAATATGGTTGAATTTAAGTGCTAGAAACCAAGGTTCACCACTTCGCCATCTGCTTCCTCTTCGACTCAGTTTCATACAAGACAGTAAGTTGATGACTCGGTTAGCTACAAGACAGCTTATATTTTTAGACTATTATTTAAAATTGTAAACAACCAAAATCTATTTCATAAAACAGGGAGGGGCAGGATCATTTGTAATTGTATTCGATTTGTATGCATTTCCACATATGTCAATGAAAATAATAACATATAAATCACACTGTTAGAACTTGGATAACATTGTATTTCCTTCACAAAGCATTTTGATAGTTTTTGCTCATTGGCGTTCCTGTAATCCATCTTATTTTGGTTTCATGTGTCTTAAAACAGAGACGCTGACTTTACACACACAACTGATAGATTACAAAGATAATATTGTTCTTGGATAGCAATTTCAACCTACATGCTCAGTCCAGATTTCATTTAAGCATTCATGATTCATCAGGATTTGATATTACAACTTCTGAATTTTTCATGGACACCCCTCAAGCCCGCACACCGATCCATTGGAAGAAAAGAATAGATTAAATATCTGAACAAATCTAGCAATCGGTTTCACACACAGCAGCTGTGTTACTGTCTGTGGCCGCCAGGATGTAGATTCATTCATTTGTTTAAAGTTAATCTTTATTTTAGGAGATTTATTGTTGGAATCCTGTGTGTGCCATGGTGATGCAAATATGTTTTGGATCTGTTATTGAATATGTTGTCCTCAGATAGGAGTTTGTGCAGGGAAAGGGCTAATGACTAAAGCCTGCGTAGAGTTTAGTGTTGGGTGCTGATGCCCTTTGAGGTTAGCCGTGCTCAGCCAATATTTTGCTGAGATTTCTTTTTATACTTTTTGCACAAAAAAAAGAAAAAAAGGATTATCGAACAGAAATAATTAATTAGCGATAGAGTTCCGAGCCCCAGCCTGTTGGAAGCTGAGTGCTTTCTGCGATGGTGGTATGAGACAACACGGACCATTGATTGTTTATGGACTTCTTTCTCCTTCCTTTTTTCCTACTTTAATAGCCCGCCATGGCAGCATAACATAGATTAAGGTTAGCACACTCCCCTCTTTCCATCCACCACGATTACTATCATCTTTAATACTGGAGACGGGTGTAGACAAGGCTCTTCAAGCAAATGTCACCTCAACTGTTTATGTCTTCTACTTTGTTGTTATTTTTGTGCAAAAGGTTGAGAGTTGAAGAAGGGGGAGAGAAGAAGGGCTGAGGACTGTCATCTTTTAAGTCCCAGAAATAGGTTTTTCTTTCCTCCCACCCCCTGCCTCTATTGTCTTCTGTCCCCAGCCCACGTGTGCTCCTTGCTAACCGTGAAGCCAAATGCACATCAAGTCACACAATAACAACATCCATTCTTAACAAGATTACTCTGCAGTCCCCGTTTGGCTTCTGGGAGAAGTATGGAAAGAGAGGCGTGGGGATAAGCCTCCTGCCGCAGCCTGGAGCTCTACATAGTTTCCACACAGACACAGGCTGCTAGGCCATCCGTAGGAGAGGAAGAGGGGAGAGAAGAGCCAAACATCTACTGGAGCTACCCTCCCAAATACTGGCTCTGTTAGGAAGGGATCCAGCCTGTCGTGATGAACTGTGACAGAGACATAGGCCAATTAGTAGGTTTTAGCTCATTATAATCTCAGATTTGAATAATCAGATTTGAATAATTGTAACCTCATTGAGGGCTAAGTGGTGGTGTGTGCCCAGTGTTGTTGGACATGGCCTCTGTATTCATGCACATTAATCCACAGAGGTCTGAAACCACAATCACGTCGCTATGTCTACACAACAAAGAGACGTCGAAGAACAAATGTGGTTGTTTAGAGCATTGAGAATTTAAAGGACCTCAGATCCAAGAAAATATTGGGAAACAAATCAGAAACGATTGAAACGTCAATGAAAAGACTGCGAGATTACAGAGCAGTAAGCCCTTTTAGATTCAGTAGACGGTCGGCTATGTTGCTTGTGCAAACCAACCCTAAAAAAAGGACAAAAACTACCCAAAGCAATTCTCAAGCCAAGCATTAGAGGTGAACTGCTTAATTCCAATGATTAGTTGGAGCGTTAGTTCGGGGCAGCAAGCCAGGCAGACCCGCTTGGCGGTTAAACCCTCCACCTCCGCAGAGTAGCCAGGCCAGGCAGGGAGTTCCAGCTCAGCCACTAAAGAACAGGTTGACTGACCATGGCTACCAGCTCACAGACACTGATGAGGGAAAGCTAATCACAACCAGATATACAGAAACACAGAGACTTACATAGTGAGACGCACACATTTACACACAAACACGGACGCACTCATGAGAAGAGTTTGTAATAGAACAAATGTAGACTGGGATGCCAGAGGGTGTAACATAAAGTGGCTTGTCATCCATGGATCCCAAGTTTTGCTTGCAGCCAAGAGCAACCTTTAAAGTTTTTTTTTAATCTTGAATTGTCTATTTTCAAAAGATTAAACACTGGCGTATGAATCATGCAGTCCTAACGCACAGGAACTCCATGGAGTTCATGTAATGGTTCTACTGCTAAAACAGTAAACATGTAATTGATATCTGGTGCATGCAGAGTGATTATTTGCTTCATTGCCCTGCTGTAATTCTCAGAGCCTCCTGCATCTTGGAGGCTTCCTCCTATTTCTAGTAGCCTGCCTGGTGGTACACACACTGTGGCCATTGTGCGAGGGTAACAATGAAAGGATAGATTGTCGATTCCATGGCCAAGCCTTATGTGTGTGTGTGTGTGTCTGTGTCTGTGTCTGTGTGCACTTGTAAATGCAAGTGTGTGTGTGTATGTGTGTATGTGTGTGTGTGTGTCATTTCCCAAGAGTGCCCATAAAGGTAACAACTCAGGGTCATTGTTGTACAGCAAAGGTGCGCTGGCTCCTAGTCTTGTCTGCGAGCATGCTGTTTTTTTGTGTGTGGGTGTAAGAGAGAGGAGCAGAGAGAGACAGAGGGGGGGAGAGACTGAGACACTAAGACACAGAGAGAGAGAGAGAGAGAGAGAGAGGTGCAGAGAGAGAAATCCTGCATTCGTTCAATGCGATCCTGCCTTGTATACATTTTTTATGACACAACAGGACATGTGGTAAACAGCAGGACTGAGTGTCTGTGTCTTCACTGCTTACCTAAGTCTACAGTGTACCACTGAAAGCCTAGCGTGCACAGCACAGTTAGTGCTATTTAGGTTACGTGTATGCAAGAATGCAAGAAGATGCAAAAATTCCTGGAGGAAATCTCCAACCAGCAGTTCCCTTTAAGAGCTCTTAGTTTTTTTTTACTTTGGTTGTGATGTATCGTGGTTAGGGTTAACACTTAAACGATCCATACCGCATTTCTTATGTTGAATTGCTGTTGTTTATTGTGGGCTATGTCGGGTGCATGCAGCATACACTTTCAGCATACTCAGTCACTCCATGATTGGGAGTGCAGAGCCTGGAAAAACTCCAAACACAACTTGTGTACCTGAACTCATATCATTACCCTGGTGCTGTTCTAAGATCTGCTTCAAGATCATTTTAGTCTGTGTTCCTCCAAGTCCACCAAACACACACACATAAACACGTATACACACAAACCTTGTTAATGGGAAGCAAGACAACAACATAGGGCCATAGACAACCTGTCAAGGTCTTCCAAGGAAGCACTAATGTGATCCCACAGCTCAATCAGGGCTCCCTGCTCTGGCCCAGTGTTTTATTACAGCCACTGCAGCTACCAAGAGAGAGAGAGGGACAGCGGCCATGGTCCAGTGATATAAAGACCTTGTGATATATACTACCAGCAGGAGGTAGAAGGAATGTTTCACAAAGTAAAGAGAGAGAAAGAGAGATAAATAGAGAGAGAGAAAGAGAGTTTCCGGGGCAGTAAACCCCATTCTGTTGTCGTAATTAGGGAACGTTTGGGTCATTTTAGGACTTTCCGCTCCGCCTGTGTGTAAACTGTCCATCTCATTGCTGCTATCAATCCTTAGTGAGAAGTCAACTAATACTCTGGTTTACGCTCCTTCCCCATCCATCAATCAACACTCGATATCCACTCCAGCATGCCTCTGCCCCGTCCTCCTAACCTAAGAAAATGCAGATTAACGCGTGCGATCGTCTCAGATCAGAGCCTTCATTGACAAGGCTAAATCGTGGGGGGATCAGGAGAGACATCTTTGATCTGTTAAACCCCCCTGTCGTCAGGAAGCTCCTGCCTGGATGAAGCTGTCGGCCGCGGCACCGAGCTCACAGAGCAGGGCAGGCTCGCCGCCACGCATTGCTGAAGTCAAACGCACCGCGGAACTTTAACACCGCCAAACCCCACTCTATTGCCCCTGAGGGCAGGATTTCCAAGGCTCACAAGTCCCACTCACTTTAATCACCCCATCACACACTGAAAGGAAGCCAATCCACCACAACGGACAAGTACACAGCACCTTATGGCACTGGTATTGAGGTTGATATCTCTACACTGTACTGATGTATACTTTCGGATGAATACCAGAATATCTCGAGCTTCCAAAAGGTTTCATAAAGGTTTGAGTCTGACATGCTGGTAGCTGTGGCTATAGAGTTTCTACTCTGCAGAATGAGAAACAACTGTGAGAATCAGTAAGAACCAGAATGTAGGAAATCTAGACCCACACTTTTAATTTGCAACGGAAATCTACTATAGTATTCATACCATATCCAGAAGCTCATTCTCACACTGTCAAAGCGCTGTTTGGAGCATTATAACTGTTGTCTTCCTCTCACACATGCAAGAGTAGATATTTCTAAAGACATACCCATTTTCTTTTGCTGAATAAATAATCAAAGCTGTCATCCATCTGAATTACTGTCAGCCAGTACAATTGCGTACTTCAGTGTGAATTGTTGAATATTAATAGAGTAGATTATCAATTCTCTTTGTCAAAAAACACATACAAGAGTATCGATGATAAAAGCCTCGGACAATAAGACGAGGGATCAGTCAGAGACTCATCTCGTTTCTGTGCATCCGCACGACAATGAGAATAAAGAGCTCTGTCATCAGCCATTCTCCCACACGTACACCAAATGATATCCTAGAATAAGGGGAAGGCGAGCAGCAGCTTCAGAGACATCAGGCCTACTGTACATTCTGACATCATCATGAAAAGGATTCCCTTTAAAGTAAACACAATCTAATTTCCCTTCACTGGGAAGAGCAGCGATTTGTTCAATTAATGTTCATTCTATAAAGGCTACACATTGTGAAATTTAATAAGGCTGCTGGGCTTGCAAAAAAAACAACAACCTTGTAACCCGACATCCAGATCCTGATTAAATGTAATCCCACCAATATACATACCAAAACAAAACATTTACATCATTTTAGTGGCATACTGTATGAAATATTCTGCCAAACACAATTTGCCAAAAGAAGTGGGGTAAAGACAGGACTAGCAAACAGGAGCCACATCCCTGTCTCACTTTACGGCAACATCAGTGTGCAACATGAACAAGCTGTACACATCCCTGTCTCACTTTACGGCAACATCAGTGTGCAGCATGAACAAGCTGTACACATCCCTGTCTCACTTTACGGCAACATCAGTGTGCAACATGAACAAGATGTACACATCCCTGTCTTACTTTACGGCAACATCAGTGTGCAACATGAACAAGCTGTACACATCCCTGTCTCACTTTACGGCAACATCGGTGTGCAACATGAACAAGATGTACACATCCCTGTCTCACTTTACGGCAACATCAGTGTGCAACATGAACAAGATGTTCCGCTATTTTAAATAGAACCCCGCACCTGCCTTCACTCATTACACTTAATGATCCGTTAGCCGCGTTCATGATGAGTGATCCTAAAATCCCTCCGACACGGCGCCAGTCTACGGCACATCCCAGCAACAAGCTCTCCACAGCTGTCTCCTCGGCTCCACTTTAACAGGAAGTGCATTCCACTCCAACAGGACTGACAGACACCGACGCAGATCCAGCTCAGTGAATCACCGTGTCAGAATGAGGCGCTATAAAGAACAGCAAAGGAGTGCGCTGTCACGCCGGGTGACCGTCTTTAACACACACACACACATCCGGGTGCACGGGGAACAATGCACACACACACTGACACACACCGACACACCCTTGCCCCTCCTGAGATGGCGCCTGGGTGTATGCTAATGTTCTCCTCCCAGTGGCAGCCGGATGTGCAGGGCAACTCCACTGCTGACAAGACAGGAGATAAATGTATAATTAAACATCAGAGTGCCAAGCAATAAAACGTAAAGGATGGAATGAGTCTAATCTTGGCTTGAGGTTTCTCAACCCACAACCACAGGCAAGACCGCAGACAAAAAATGAATGTGAATGACCCATTTGAATCACACCTCCCACTCTCTTTTGATTCATTTTTTAATTAAGCATAAGGGAGGGAGAGAGAGAGATAGGGAGAGAGAGAGAGAGGAGAGAGAGAGAGAGAGAGAGAGAGAGAGAGAGAGAGAGGGAGAGAGAGAGAGAGAGAGAGAGAGAGAGATAGAGAGAGAGAGAGAGATAGAGAGAGATAGAGAGAGAGAGAGAGAGACCAACACTGTGCCATCAGGCTGTACCACAAACTTATCTGTGATTTGCCAGGCATGCTTGAGAGTACTTAACCTTGCAGAAAATGCAGTTCATCAACATTGTGTCTCAAACACAAGACATATCCTCCCTCAACCTATAACACTCCTCCTTGGAACCATTCCCTAACCTTCACAAGCGAATTCATGTTCTTCAATTAAACATTTTACTTGTATCAAGTGAAACGTTTCAAAAAGGCAACAGTGCTTCAATCACATAAATACAACTTTCTTTGTGAATACAGCAAGGGCCATTGTAGTTATATCGGCTACTGAAGCTAACTGGCACTATGTCTCCAACTGTGAATCCAAAGGAGCGGGCTATGCACTAGCCAAAAGCTGCATCAGTCTCATTTGGAGCTGCAGTTATACCTAGGAGAAGATCACATGGGTACACTATCTGTTTGTCTCTGCCTCCAGATGAAAGGCCATTGTAGCATCTGACAGAGACTGCTTGATTAAGACTCTTGAAATAATAATGATGCACTTAACAACATTTCTGTGTTTGTATGGTATTGGGAAAACACAGGTGTAAATACCGCATGAGAATGGATGTTTAATTAATAAGACTCTGATGCCATTTTGCACTGAAACAAAGTGATTATGTTTGGGGACATGCTGCCAAAGTGAGAGCCATCTGACCCAAATTGCATGTCAACACTATCATTACTAACTCCTAGGACTGCAATATTCAAAAGATGTATCTTCCGTGAAAGCTTCAGTAAACAGTGCATGAAACATTGAACTGATGTGCTTAGGTAAATCTTTGGCATAACACACCTCTGGTTAGCGTTAGGTAATGTTTACCCAGAATATTTACCAAATAGTGGCATTTGGTATCTGATCACACAGTATATATCTGGACTAGAAATGTACTAAAAAGGTAACAGTTCCTTGTTAATGCATCACTATTTTGAACAGGCGTGTCCTACTGCATGCATGTTGAAGACTTGAGAAAAGGCTGCATGTGTATCAAGGAATCTATGAAAAGAAATGGTGTGATACAACAATACAAAATGTGTACATGGCCCCTGTCACATTTTAATGGAGTTGTCAATGTGCATTGGGACAGGGAATAATATATGTACCCAGACCAGTCAAATAAAAATTCTGCCCTATCACACCAACTCCTCTTGAATGAGTAGCAGTAAATACCTATAAACATCAAAATACTCTAGGGAACAATAAATAATGGAAACCATAAATAAAGACATCATAAACCTAGACAGACAACTACAAAGCAATATTTGTGAATCACATTACTGCAGTGTCAAATATTATCTTTGCTGGCCTATTCTCTTGCCTATGGTGTTGCCAGAATGGTTGGGTAACGGAAAACGGCTGCCAGGTTTGTGCTCCCCAGGTGCGTCCTTGCAATGAGCTGTGAACAAGCTGCCTTGGCTGAGCTGGCCAGCGAGCCTCCCTGGATTGTGACTCGTCTACGCAGGCCAGGTACCAGGTGGCCTGCAGCCTCCGGATTAGACTGCAAGCCTCTTTCAACTGGACAACAATAGAAAATAATTCCAAAATATCTCTTTAATCTGTGTCCGTTCCCTATGAAAACAATAAGAATGTCCTGACCTCCTCAAATTTACAGTATATGGTAGGTTTCCAAATATAAAATGTAGCATCAATATTTATTCAGTTTCAATGTAAAGCATCACTGGTTAACTCCTCGTGTGCTGTGTGTATGTTTCAAGGACACGAGGGTTAACGAAACGTCTTACAACAGTATTTAGTAGCTGTGGACTTATACACCACATGATCCATCTAGTTTATCCCCACGTTTCCTCCACTATGCCTACTCCCTCCCAAGCCCCCCCCTCCCCAAAAAATGGAAAGAGCATTCAAATAGCTGAATTAATGTTTCCACATGATAAGCAAGCTTAATATACAGCTGACAATTACAGTACTCACCCTGCCAACTAAAATTGGATCTGGTCCAGAGAATTCCTCCAACACAAACATTTGATTCCAAACCCATCCTCTCTTGGCTCGACTCAGTATTCTTTGTCCTTCGACGAAGCCACGCGCCGTTGCCGTGGAACCAGCTATCTGCAAACTTTTAGACTGGCCGATTATGGGTGTCATGGAGGTGTAGGGAACACAGGTAATCCACACAAGCAGCAGAGATGTCCACAGCTCAGCCAGCATCTCCTCTGAACGTTTTGGCATCTTTTTCTTTCTTTCTTTCTTTTTTTTTACTAGACTTTGTTTCCTCTGCACAATGTCAACGGCACTCTTCCTTAGGTAATGAACAGAGGTTAGTTCTTCCTTCTCTGAGCGTTGGGGATCGCATTCATGGTGTGATAGAAAGGTCACTCACGAAGCTTGGCATGTCTCCATAGTCGATGGTAAGGGGTTGAGCTACTCAGTAGACCATCCATTTGGTGTTTAGTCCATGTGAAAGACCTGGAAAGGGAACAATCAGAGATTGTCTAGTTTCAATCATGTAAATCAGGAGAAAAATGCATAATTCAAAGAGAGGGGAACTACATCAGGATTTCCATGTATGAAAATCAATGGTTAGCTACACCGCACATTTGAAAAGAACAAAAAAATAAGAAAAACTTTACCATCTTTTGGGGATTTTGATTTCAGGATTAGCGGATATGTCAGTTACTTGTTACAAGACACACCAAACAATAGCAAATGTGTTCCCTGCTTCGACTGTCTGTTTATGAGACAATTTCAACTGCAAAGGCAAATGAGTGTGCCTCTGGTCTTGATATGAGCCAGTCTGTAGCATCAGATTGCTTATCTTTAATCTGATGTTCTGGAGATTATTCTAAAAAGCTTTTTTCCACAATTACATGTTTTTTTTATTTATTATTGTGCTCATAGTACATTCGCTAAAATTATGCTTTTCAGCAAATACCCTAGCCATATGACTTCAGTGTTCCACATGTCAGTGTAATCGAAGCTTGATAAGACACTCAAGTCCAGTTGGGCTTTAGTTTGTATCTTTAATTCTCCAAGAGCTGCTCATTGTGATCATGATTGATCATGACATATTTTCAACAATACCTGTGATAACCATACTGAGAAATCTTAAAGTTAACCGATTGGCCAGTTCAAATAATACTCTCAAGGTTAATGAGCAACATTTCTCCTATTCAGATGGCTGTCTACACTGGCTTCACTTTTGCATATTTTGTTTTACTTGGTAGGACCTTCTATGACAAAAAAATACATCACGCTTTGGTTACTGTCTGAATGAACTATCTTGAGATCTACAGGAAAGGCCATGCAGCATAACCATGTCATCCTGCAGTAATTACGAACTACCCTACACCTATAACTTGGTATGCTCGGGACAATTTAAAAAGGTTTCTGAATACCACCTCCCATCACAAATCAAGCTTGAACAACATACTATTCATATGGTAGCCTTAACCACGCAAATGCAAATGTCAAAACGGCTCGGACACGTAAGAAAGTTGATCTTCAGAATGCCAAGCAGGGATCGAATAGAAATTCACATAGACGGGTTATCATGAAGATTTAAGAAAGTATATCTGACAATAGCTTTTTTGAACAAGTTAAGTAGGTTATACAGATATAAATAATGTGTAGACAAAATACTGCTTAGTCGACTTTTACGTTAATGTCAGAACGAGAGATGTATAAATCTATAGTCTATCGAAATGCATAACCATTTACCGAATCAATAACGCAAAAATAAGTCCATGGTTGACCGCTGTGCTCACAGAAAAAAAATCGAAAGTACACGACATTGCTTTGAACATTGTCCATTTGGTATTACAATTTCGTCTAATTAGACAGGTACATATCATTGGTGTATGTGAGACTGGAATAGCATTATTTATCGAAGAGCTCTGCATTTACTAACGGTCAGTTGAAGCTGAATTTCCTTCGCATTCGCTCTGAGACAGGTGCCTTTAACAACTAAGCACAACGCGTGACTCACCGACTGGTTTCAGCACCACTCAGAGTGGACAGATCCCTGCACGAGACGCAGCATCACAGAGTCTGCTCTATACGCGAGATATCGGCTACAGTCAGGCAACTCAGCTGGAAGAGCGATGCAAAATGACAGGTGACAAATGCAAAAGAAAATACTACAAATACTAATCTGAAAGTGGTATGAATATGAGTTAATATCTGCTGCACAAACCAAAAAATGAACTGAGGCTACAAAGTTTTGAATAAGTAATTCAAGTAGGCTCATCACACAGAATCCTCATTGTCACCATCGTCATAAAGTTAACCATTTAACTAATAAAACAAAAACACACGGGAAAAGGCATACAGAGTGGAAATGAGACAGGGATCTTATTGTTCTTCAGTTTCCTGCTATAGACAGTAGCAGGTAACTTGCTGATATCCCTCTACATTCATTCACAGACAATCGCAGACTATTTCCTCTGGATCCTTAGGATGTATAGTGAAAGGGCAATGTAGCGTAAATAACATGCAACATAACTCAGTCCTCTCACATCCATGCACCTGTTAATACATCTCAGAGGTACTTACTACAATCTCTTGCATCCTTATGCCTGCAGCATTTCACGTTTTCAAAAATTGTGTTGAATGTCTTACAATTGCATTGCCTATTCGAAAATGGAGGCTTATAAATCGGATGCAAATGAACAAAAGAAATGTTGAGTAGAGGAGTAGAAATCCTTACAGTTTATCAACAGCAGGAGTAGCAGTACTTCTTGAGGCTCCGACAGGCTTGCTTGCCGACTAGAAAAGTGAGGCGGAGACGAAGGAGAAATGTGCGGCGGTAAGAGCCTCCCCTTTGCCGCGCTCATCAAGAGGCAGGTCAATAGCCTCTGAAATTAATGCACGCGCACCAAGATAGCGCTCAAACAGTCGCGTGTTTTAAACGTGTATAGGTTGTTTAGCTGCATACATACGCAAACTCATTTATTATCAAACCGAATATTAGCGACATACGTACTTTTATTAGTTTGTTCATACTCTATGTTACTCTGATAGCAAGATACAGCACAATTGTCCATGGGTTTTTTCCCTCGTCCACTTAATTTGTGTAATGACGCCAACTCCTTTACACCGTAATTTGATATCCCAGTCTTTGAAAAGGCAGAGTAAATGAATGCACCTGGTCTACAATGTTCCTTGTAAATTAAACAAGGGATGATTGCCACCAAAATGCAGTAGCTTACGCACACAAATTGAACATTTGATCAGAGATCTCTAACTGTCTACTACAATTGTCTAGGCTACATTATAAGAAATCCTCAGAAAATAATTACTTACAATCAAATGAATAGGCTACTGATAATCCCATCTGAAAAACAAGAACCAATGAAAAATACATTACCTGAATTTAAACCAAAAGGGCTGCTTGGAAACTAAAGAACTGAATGGCTTATCTAGAAGACCAAGGTGTCTTGTGTCACTGACAAGGACACAATGACAAAAGGTAAATACAGTATACAAAACCTATTGTATTTATGCTATATCAACTGACTTTCTCATCCGCCATTGGATTGTTACCAGAATAGGTACTAGTGATGATTACAAAAAATAAAATATGTATATAGCAGAGAAAGAGAAAGAGAGAGAGAGAGAGAGAGAGAGAGAGAGAGAGAGAGAGACGAGAGAGAGAGAGAGAGAGAGAGAGAGAGAGAGAGAGAGAGAGAGAGAGAGAGACAGAGACAGAGACAGAGAGCAGAGAGAGAGAGAGAGAGAGAGAGAGAGAGATAGAGAGAAAAAAAGAAAGAAAGAGAGAGAGAGAGTGGAGTGCAATAGAATAATAGGTCTGTCAATTCCATGCAGTGTGGTGTTTTCCAGAGTGAGACAGACAGAGAGCTAGAGAGAGCAAGACAGAGGGATAGCGTGTGTGTGTGTGTGTGTGAGAGAGAGAGAGAGAGAGAGAGAGAGAGAGAGATGGGGAGAGCATGACTGCAGTGCAGATAAGGCGAGAGCCCTCTAGTGTTCAACGCCATAGGAGACTCTTGCCTTGACGAGGACGAGCACATTTGCCAGTAATGCCTGGGGGAACTGACTTTATTAGGCAGAGAGGATGGTCAGCTCCAATACATTCTGAGGCACACACATCCCTGTTTTTCAATTGTGAAAGAGAACCTCTTTATGAAAAATCAATGGCTTCCATAATGTATTAGTGCAGCCCTAGGTCCACTGTTTCTCCAATATTAGTGTCATGACTGCACGACTGAAGTCACATTAGCACTAGCCCCCTAGTGTTCTTAATGATCATTTATCAAAGTAATTGTCGAGTAATTGATAGAAAAAGTAATAATGATAAAACTTGATATGTTTGCCCAACATCTCTCATTAGATTTACAGTGAGATTCCCACATATGGGATAGATCACAATTAGTGATGATAAGAACTCTACTCAATTAAGTTGTAGTACCTTCTTAATAGTTCTTTCTTCAAAGCTCTAAAGCTTCTGATATTTACCCCATCCTCTGCCAATTCATGAGTATTTGCTGTTGCAGTTGCTGACGCAGTACAAGCATCAATATATTGAGCAAATGTCCCAAAGCTTATGTTAAATCATTGTTTAGTGTTTCTCTTCTATTGCAGCCTTTATTAAAAACAGATGAATGGATAGGCCTACAGGGTTAAGAGGAAATGTTAGAGGTTATATGTCCATAAGCTAAGACTTTTGTAGAACTATATCCAGGAGTCTCTCTTTCTATTGTTGTGGAAATTGTTGTTTGTCTCCACGAGAAAAGCGTCACTTTGAGTTCAGGTTCTGGGTTTAAAAGTATTTGACCATCAGCTGATTGGAGAGAGTCAATGTACACCTCGACAAGAACAAAGGCACTGGCAGTTGCAAAGTCTCTCCAAGGCATGAAAGTCAAAGGATTGTATTTATGGTGAATGGGGAAAAATAAAGATAATATACAGCCATTGGCCGGGTTTCCCAGATTCGTTAAGAAGCTCTTGAGCGCTAAGAGCTTCTTAGGAGCTCTCTAAGCCAATGAAAGCTCTCTAAACGCGCTCCTAAGAAGCTCTTAGCGCTTAAGAACTTCTTAACCAATCTGGGGAACCCGGCCATTAGCTGTTCATGGATACTGCATCATAGACCCGTGACTGTCATTAGCACACAGTATAGGTTACAGTAGGAACACATATGAATGATTAACAAGACATAATACATAAACAGATAAGACAACAGCTGACTTACTTAGTGTGATTATCATAAGCATGTAAGAAATCCATGATTTCTTCACACTCTTCCGCTCTTTCTTTATCTTCCTCTCTCTCTCATTTTCTGCTTTTATTTATCTTCCTCTCTGACTTGCTATAGAGCAAGTAACACTTGATATATTAGAGTTCTGATATATTATTTCCATCGTTATATAAATTAGTAACCCTAAATAAAATATGCAGTGTTTTTCACGTACAAAGTTAACCATGACTGTGAACATTTGTCTTCATAACTCTTCTGAAATATTGTCAAATACTAATTATTACAAAACATATAAATGTACATCAACAAATTGCTGAAATGTTTTAGATTGTTGAGAGTTTTGAGCAGATGAGGATCGGCTGTTGCTCCGCTTTAAATCAGTGATTAATTCCACTGACACAGCCCTTGCCAGTGATCAAAATATCAGATGGCTTTGAAAAAGGCAAAGTAAGTGAAGGGGAAATGGTCTTTAGAGCCCAGGCATCCTCAATCGATCATTAGTTACTGCTTTGTCAGTGAAATTAATCACAGAACCATTGCACTGTGCTCTGCAGCCATCGTAGCCTGGGACTAAAACATGTCACTGTGGCCCTAATGGTGGGAGCACAGGGAACCAACCTTTGTTATCATTCACTGAGTTCCAATAAATTGTCCAAATGTTTTTACATTAGAGTATCAAGTAGTGTGTACATGTAACAAATGGCTTACAGCATAAAGTGAATTTCCTATTCAGAATATTCAGAACTATGGAAGCCTACGTGTATTTTAAGGTTTGCTATGCAGTACAATTACGGCAGCAGTGACAACTGAATGTATTTGATATTGCAGTACTATCCAGAGAAGACCTGAGGAGACCCCAAAATAGGATGTCCAAATCAAGTACTTAAGGTATCACCTGTTTAAAAAAAAACTGAACTAAAAAACAAAATGAGGATACTTGTAGGTATAATATTAGCATTCCTAAAAGTCACATTTTAATTGGAAGCAAATTAAAGTTAATTGCTTTTTATGGTGATGTTTAAAGCTCCACAGATAATTAAGTGTGGTGTTGAGAATTCTGATATGTTGACATTTTCAGAATGAACAACCTGTATCGCGAACAGCCTTGCACGAGACAACCAACATCTTAATCATGAAAATTGAAAAACATGGCAGATTTAATTATCACAAGTTTAAATGTTGGTCCTCATTAATTACATTTCGCTTATGTATTCATACTCACGTAAAGTATCTCCTCTATACCTTCTCAATTATACAAGACCAGTTGGTCCTGTACTGATGTAAACAACATAGACTCCATATGCTCCATATACCATATGCTTCATTATCAAGGTTTACTATGGAAATCTAAAGAAATATACAGTTTGTTCGGATCTTAAGTAACTGCACCGTAACTCTAAGTGTTAACGATTGACCTCTTCTAGGGTCATTCTGTACACATGTACGAGGAAATACTTTTGTACGTTACTTTGAAACTAAATCTAGACATAGCTGCTCCAGCTCAGATTGAGGTCCGTCACTTTTGACAATGAGGATGTATGATTAGAGCAGGATGCTCTGATGAAACTTACATTTTAAACCTGAGTAATTGAACATTGATAGATGTTAATGGAGCTTTATAAGCCGCTGAGTGTTGAGGCCTGCTTTTACATTGACGTTGATGGGTGTAATAAATAGACAAAGTGCTGCAGTAATGAATTGTTACCTTTAATAGTGAGATCCTTTATGGCGAGAACCACTTATGGAGGACACGAGAGAAGACTTCTCCCCTCTCAAGATGTGGACGGTTGTTAAATCTTTGTGGTAAAAAATATGTGGTTAAAATAAATGGAAAATGGTGTCCTGCTGTATTGAGCTGTTAGTTTAAACATTGGTCAAAAGGGATAATTGAGGAAAAATGTTTACAGTGATTTACAGTAACTGATACTAGTATGCATACTAGTATGACCTGTGTAAGCATTGTGTCAGTCTAAATAGTATACATTCAGCTGGAAGCATAATGTGACATCAAATGTTCAGTATGGTTCAACTAAATTAACAGATTTGACTGTTTTTACTCACATTTACACAATCGTGAAAAAAGTTCTGCTTTTTTGTATTTACACTCATCTAAATGGTTCACTTTGTAGATTGTAATAGAGAGGGTAGATACATAAATTGGCTACAAACACTCTTTAAACCTTGTTGGTCACTTGTTCAACCGCAAAACCTTTATGGTATATTGTACTTGTATTATACTTTATATTCAATGTTGCATTGAAGATTGAGTTAAAAGTGCAGTTAGCCCTGTAGCCAAGGAGTTGCCTATTCTCAGCGGAATTCCACATCTCTAATTAATAATTGGTGTATGTGTCTGACACCACATACGATTATTTGAAAAGTCATTATAAAATGTCCCCCTTCTGTTTCATCTAGAGTGACTATAAAGGTCCAGTGGGATTGCATTATGGTACCAAAAGTGTTTTGTTCTAGAAATTTAATTGCGCAATCTACAAACTTGTTCCTGAGAGTATTACAATATAATGACTCTGTTCCAACATGAAATTAAAAGGAAAATCATTTTCTTAAGGCTAAGATCATTTTAATGGAACAATATTACAGCTGAACACAAGCTTTAACCTCAGTCTCAAACCAATTTTTTGATGAAAAAATGCCACAAGCCCGGACTTGCCCTCTAATACCCACAGCGGCTCTGTTTCTAATCTAAAATCTTCACCTTTGGAATGATGTACTTTTTCAACTTCCCATTTGTTGAAAAATAAATTATTTTACAAACAGAATTGATCATACTGTGATCATAGAATGGTGAACAAGAAGTGAAATAGAAGTGAAATGCAAATCTTAAAAAAACAAAACAGCCCTTTTGAACAATATCCATAAATAAAAGTCACAGAAACATACAAAGAGATTGACAATTACCCACAGAGAGATAAATAGTGTGCTGTTTAGAATGTGTACACACTGAGAGAACTGGAGAAGAATAGAAAAGAGCTAGGACAAACAAATCTGCACTATTGATTTATCGGGGAGTATAGTCTTAGTGACGGGAGCAAGATTGATCAAATGGAAGGTTATCCTTACTCACAGAGGCAAGCTGTTTGCCAATAGCCATCACCGGAAATTCAAAATGGCTAAAATAGCCCTTGACATTCGGGAACACTGCAGATCAAATAATGGTCATATAGGGATGTATAGAAACTATATAAGGATAGTAATAGCATAGTAAACTTCAGTCCCAGAGATATTTACTCCAAAAGGCTATAAGCAGAACAATATAGAAGCCTTCATTCAAGTGACATCTAGGGCAGAGGTCTTCAACCCTGTTCCTCAGGGACCCCCTGCCATGCATGTTTCAGATGTGTCCCTGCTCCAACACACCTGATTCAAAGGAATGTTCATTATCAGGCTTAGATAAAGACCCATTCATTTGAATCATGTGTGTTGGAGCAGGGACACATGTAAAACATGTAGGGCAGGGAGTCCCTGAGGACCAGGGTTGAAGACCTCTGATCCAGGGCATTGCCACAAGATCTGACTTTGCAGACCATGAGAAGAACTGAATCACAGAGCACATGTACAGTTTTTCAAATTGACACATGAAGCGACTATTAAGAATCTTCCATAAGAAAATTATTAATTACAAGTCTAGGTTTGACTTGTTTGTCAGTGTGCAGTATCAGTGCATGTGTTCTTTTTGCCCCTCAACAGAGGTGTAATATATGGGTTTTAACTGAGAATCTACATTCAGTGTAGAGTGTATATTTACTGTATTATCCAGAGGCAGAGGCCAAGCTCCAACCAATAGCCCATGCCTAGGGCATCAGGGGCTATGTATTGCTTCGGGGCAGAATCAGGCAGCTAGCATATACACACTGACACACTGTCACAGGCTGTAATAAATAAATCCAAACACAAGTTGGAAAATCCATAAATACTATATCACTTAGCTGAAATAGACCATGTTCTATTCCAAACCATCTCTTTCCACAACCAAAGTCCCATGATATCTCTGCGGAGAAGGCGGCCTGTTGGAAGTCTATTAATTTCCCTCTGTCTATGTTGACAAAAAATGGCCACTAGGTTTACGGCTGTGAATATCTAATCTGTTAGGAGAGAGCTGTAAAACGAGACACAATTAATCCCTGTGAACCAAAATGTAGTGTGTCCATTAATCTTTTATTGTAACTGCATAACATAATTGAGGCAGTGGCAGGTTGTCAAGGTGGAGGGTGTGTGTGTGCGTGTGTGTCTGTGTGTGTGTGTGTGTATGTGTATGTGTGTGTGTGTGTGTAGCTGAGGGCATCTGTTCCAGAGGCAACAATACTCAGCCACTCAGTGATTGAGATGAACAGTGAAATATCCTCATAAGGGCTTCCTTAGCTTTCTTACCTTACCTTCTCTTCACCATCTCCACATGACCCTATCTGAATATTAAATGACAGTTGACAGTTGAATGCAACAAAATTGGCTTCGTGCAAAAGCGTGAATATTGTCTGGCACTGTATCATTCTCAAATTCATATTGTCCATTAGGCTGATTGAGCAATTTTTGCTATACAAAACCAAAACGTTTTACTTAAACAATGCATTTCAAAGTATGTACATTTGAGTGTCCAATCATTTGTACACCGGTTAAGCACTGTAAGCATACATATTACACTTAGGGGATTAGGTTGGGGTTAAAGTCAAAAACTGGGTCTGGGTTTTACTCCAACTAAAAGACAAAGACGCTTCAAGGCAATTTCATCAATGCACAGCTGTTTAACTTTTCTTATCTGAAGTGGATACCTTAAAATGTACTCTTTACAATGTCTACATTCATCTCAAATGAATTGTAAGTGATTACATTATCCTAAATTATCTCACAACTGTTTAATTTAATTGAGACTCAGAAAGAGTCTCAATAGTGTAGTATTGTATGAATATCCCTCAGAGCACCTTAAAGCACCTTTACAATATAATGTTCACTAATTCTCCAAAGATTGAAATAGAAAGTGATGTAGATGATTACCATGCTGTACTAAGATGCTGTAATAAGATGCTGTACTAAGATGCTGTACTAAGATGCTGTACTAAGATGCTGTACTAAGATGGGGGTCTCATCATTCATACATTTGAGTAAATATGGCACATGGAAAGCTGAGCTGGAAATGTAATAAAAAGAAGAAATATCTATCACATTTGAATGTTCCATTTCATATTTCACCATTGTAAATAAGATAATGGATTATGTTTGTAATTTTAAAAGTACCACTTCTACAACTTGTGGAGATGCCTCTTGAGCCACATGATGAAGGATGGGACTGTTTAGATAGATACTTTATTACTCTAATCCCGTGGGGAAATTCAGGTATCTCTCACAGCTCTCATACCAGCAACAACCACAGACAATACGTAGCCTACAGACAACACGATACAATACAATACAAACAGACAACACAACAAGGCCATGTACAGAGTAGATACGATGCGATAAGACGTAGAACGTAGGGTGCTGAGCTGCCCACTATGGAGGCTGCTGGACTGTCCTGCCAGGACACGGCGGAGGTTTAAACATGAAGCTGGTAATACCTTCCATGTTAATGCTATAAAACGTTTAATCCCATTACACAGGGAGCCACTCCCTCTCCTTACAATACTGTCGGTAAGAAATGTAATATCAATATACTTGTTTGAAACAAGCCAAGTATTGCTTCTAGCTTTAATATGTTGTCTTCTTCATATAAATCCACTGAGTATTCGGTCACACTTTGGAAATGTTTAAAGGCGATTTCAACATAACTTTGATTAGAGGTCATTTTTGTTTAGGATATTGAGGATTTTGCTGACACCACATGGACAGGACATGAAGGTCATAAGAGGCTTTGGGGGGGTCCACGCGTTCTTATTTCTTCACACTTTAGTGCAAACCTTGGCATTTCTGAGATTTATAAATAGTATTGAGCCTTTGCTCGGCTCTACTCCCAATGTTTGGATTTATGGCCTGCTCTGTTTGACTGGCGGTTGTCAGAAGCAATTTATATCAAACTGTCATATAAAGAGGATAAATGAAACTGAATGAAAACAAGTGAAGAAAAAGAAACTTCAAGTTGATCAAGCTTTTAGTTGTCTCATAACCGACATTCTGCATGACTTTTAACAACTTTCATCTGTCTACAGAAAGGAAAACTTGTTTCATGACGATTGCTATATTGCATAATACCCACACACAACACTGTGATGTACTGTATGATAATGATCATACATGCACAATGTTGTACACGATTGTTTGAGAATGATTGCATAATGCTCAACATATTATTTTATCAGCCCTTATCACATAGCAACTCCACCATCGGTGTGTAGAATCATTCCTTTTGGTGGGGCTTATCAATAATATATGTTTTTGTTGAACATTTATGGACTTAATTGCAACTGCAGAGAAACAGACCATAAACAATGCTGTTATGTATATTTCAATAGCCCTGCATGGTTTTGTGAAAACCTTCCACACAATCTGACAGGCATCAGTGCCTCTCAGTACACAAAGCAAATCCCTCTGGACAAAGATGTTGTAGAAATAACTGATGTTATTGTCAGAAAATATCTTAGTTTTACGGCCATGATTTTGCAGATTGTTTTCAACAACCTCCAATCCCTTCACATGCAAAAAACCACAACACTGTAACAACTTTGCAATAGCTGTTTTTGAGTGAGGAAATGTGCCATGGAATTGTTTCTTGTTCTTGATCCTATTTCCCTTGCAAGTAGGTGCCTTGAGATAGTCTGTACCAAACCCTGCAGACATCTGCCTCTGCCCTGAAGCCAGCTCCTTCTCAACTCCACTCTGCGTGACAAACCCATCCTCTACCCTCCTCACACGCTGATCAGAGCCTAGGGTGGAACCGTACAATTTGATATGCCATCAAATAAATTAACCCTCCTGTTATGTTAGAAACTGCGTTACGGATAAGGGAGTCGGTACGGTCCGTTTTCGTTTCAGAAGTTCTTGACGCAGGTTATTCAAGGTAAAGAAATGGTTACATGTGACCTTGTGCCACTGATACCTCGGGTCAAATCCAGTATAACTCTCATGCTCTGGCTCCTCCCAGGGTACCGCCAACTGGCTTTGCAGAGTAGACTGAGTGCTGGTTCTCGCTTCGCACACAACCCATATTCTTATTCCATATTTTGCTGGCTTGTTGGGCATATATTGAAGGAAAGGGCGATGACCTCTAAAGGGACCAGCCATTGGTCAGGAGTTCCTTCAGGACCATGATTATACAGATAGAGCACAGATATATTCCACAAATCTCTCCAAACTGCAAGTTTGTTCCTCTCATGTGCTGCGGAGGTGTTATGGTAATGGTTATCTACTCTGGGAAGGCTTCTTGTATGTGTGTGTGTTTGTGTGTGTGTGTGTGAGTGTGTGTGTGATGTGTGTGTGTGAGAGTGTGTGTGTGTGTGTATGTGTGTGTGTGTGTGTGAGTGTGTGTGTGATGTGTGTGTGTGGAGTGTGTGTGTGTGTGTGTATGTGTGTGTGTTTATGTTCAGGTGTAGTGAGTAACTCCCCACTCTGTACCTGTACTCGAAATTTACCCTCAACATTTTAACATGAACAATTATACCTCAGGTTCATTTACCCATGTTTATGTTGAGGATATCATTACGTGTCATACTGAGAACACGGTCAATGTTATTTTAGAGTTGTCAAAGTCTGATTAGCGTCAAAATAGACCCTAAAATAATCGAATGGGTAAGTGATAAAAATGGCCATTAAGTTCAAAGTTCAGATTAATCTTTACTCGTCTCAACCTTTGCAGTAACGCTGTACACAAAACACAATCCTTACCCATGAAGGTAAAACAGGACAAAGCTTTACAAACATTTACAAAGGATTATTTGTGTAAATGGACCCTTTATCTCCCTGACTCCTCAGTATCATGGCTCTGTCCTCAAGCCCTGCATGTTCACCTCTGCGTAGCCTCTGAGAGCCTGACCCCTTACATCGGGAGCACTTGCTCCTTGTTAAGAGGACTCAGCCCAGGAGGGTGGCAGGGTGATGATGCCACTAATGAAGATGAATATTCAGCCGCTTTAGAGAGGTTCCTGGAACACTTCCCAGCCTGCACTTGGTGTCCCAGTCAAATTGGTGGCGTGATGAGGGGAGGGTTAGGACAGGGGGAGGGTGGAGGGGGGAGGCACGATCATCAACATTCACAACATGCACGCACACACATACACACACGAGCAAGCACGCATGTATTGACACACACACGTGCATGCACTCATGAGCACCTGCACACAAACACAATCATACAAGCGTGCACCACACACGTACATCCAAACACACACAGCTCATGGGCATTCTCCATTTGATGAGGAGTTGGCTTGAGTGACCCCCTCATCCCTTGATGGGGGATCAGCTTGATTTTATGCAAATGAAGTCAGATGGGTGAAGTCTCACCAGAGCTGTTGGAGGGAGGAAATAGGACGAATGAAAATCAACAGAACCATGA
The DNA here is from genome assembly GCA_903064625.1 of Mallotus villosus. Taxonomy (NCBI): domain Eukaryota; kingdom Metazoa; phylum Chordata; class Actinopteri; order Osmeriformes; family Salangidae; genus Mallotus; species Mallotus villosus. The sequence goes on from CAEFZP010000819.1 coordinate 75,484, forward strand.
AAAAGTGTGATGCTCAGAACTGTCAGTGCTCGGGAGTGCTTCATGTCCATTCGTACGATGTGTGTGTCCAGGATCCCACCTTTGGACAGAAGTGTGAGTTATGGATGCCAGGCAGGGAAAGGAGAGACATATATTGCTCATTAGAAGTGTGGACCTTTGGAGGTGAGAAAAGGAGGAATGTGGGGTGGCTCCACCACACTATCGAAGGGGGCTTGTGTGAGAGAGCCTGTGTGTGAAGTGCAAACCCAATCTGTTTTTTTACACACATATCCTTTCGTGTCCTGGACTCTTTCATGACCCAGGAAGCTGAGTTGATTTAGCTCTATCAACTCTAACCATCGCTACCTGATAACAAACAGTCATTATAATCTGAACCCAGTAAACAAGCAAGGAGTTTAGCTGGAACAGAAGGACAGACACTATCATTGTTTCTCACAGCAGTTTCAATATTGTACAAATGATTGCACTGAAAGAAAATGGGTCTTTGACAACACAAAACCCAGATATCTCCCCTGCTGCACCAAATCAGAACTATCCATACATCCTCTTGTTTAGCCAATGTAAAGACATATATTGGAATAACAACACTTTGAGTAGTTGTCTAAGTTAATTATCTTTGGAAAGCATGAATGTATTGAGAGTTAATGCAATTTGCTCTAAGATGAGAAGTGATTTGAAGAGATGAACTTGCCCTGAGGACCACATTTTAAAAGATGCATTACAGACGCTGTTTGAGTGACCTATAGTATTTCCTCTGCACTTCTATTTCCCTCCTCTCAAAGTCATCGTCTCACACAGAGTACAGAGTACAACTGCTGAAGCAGCTCTTGGGGATGAGGGGTTGGGAGACTTAGCGGATTCTGTTGGCTGTGCATTTCTGCAGAGGGAATTGGCAGATTATTTGGTCAACCTCGATCAGTTCCACCACAGCTTATGAGGGATACATGCTTTCTGGGTAATATTACCCATAAATCCATCAAAGTCAGAGGGCTTGTCCCCTCTGAAAATTCTTGGGACCCACCCAGCACTTGAAAATGATCAGAAGTTATGAGGACCTCACTCCACAGTAGCAGAGGGCATATCTGGGCTAAAACACTCTCTCTATACCCTGTAGTGTAAACTTCACAAATGTCCACCACAGTAAGTGGTAACTGATAGCTTAATTCTGACTCGGACGATTGGTTCCAATAAAACACAAGGAACTTGACATGTTCTTGGTGCATGCAGCTCTGCTCTAATTCTTATACCTGTGGCCTGTGACACTAAATATCACTGACTAGTTTAAAGCAGCATACTATATCCGCCTAATTAAAAATAAAGTGTTATCTTCCTATATTTTCACTCCTAAACCTGCCAAGAACCTGCCAAGTAAAAATTGTGTGTCCATTGTACCCATGTGCATACTGAGTATAAATCAAAGACAATAAAGTATGTCTGCTTTTGTTCAGTTATGGCCTCCTGACCCCCCTCCCCCCCCCTCCCCCCTTTGTGAAAGACTGTGTCGAGAAAAACTGTTATTTGGCACAGCTCCCACGGGCTGTCTAACTGCTCATTCGTTAATGCCAACCATTTGGCTAACCATCGATATCCTCTGGCACTAATTAAGACTACACTCATTAAAACATCTGCAATACATCCTGTGTTAACTTTCAGGTTGTTTTTCTCCCCAACACTTTGATCGTTATTTATATGGCTATTCTCAACGTGATTAGTTTAAGCTCAGGTTTTCTGATCACAGTGAACAACAAGAGAATAATGGTATAATTTAACCACCTATAGTTACTACTCTCATGCCCACAGGGACTGTTAATGCTCCTCGTTAATGATGTTAGTGAAACTGTAGAATTATTTCGTATTTTAAGAAGTGTTCTATACATTGTATATGAATGACATTCAACACAGTTATTGGCAACCCTTTACATAAGATTACATTCGCTATCAGGTAATTGCATAGCATTACTTCTTGGTCAAAATATTATAGCTACTGTAGATATTGCTATGTAGTACATGGTTGTTACTGAAACCATATTGTATACTGTTACCCAGTTATTCAGAAAACAATGATGATGCTAACAAAAGCCTAAGCAGTCTCAATGAGGCATAAATATTAGGCACATTTGAACAATTACAGAAGCTTATAAATAGATAAATAAATAACACTTCCACGAAAGGACAAGTGTTTTCATTAAACAGGGCACATCTATAAACAAACAGAAACCCTTCACACTGTTGGAAAACATGTCTGCCCCAATGGGCTTGGCGGTACAGTTTCAGATAAGTGAGATAATGAGAGGGGTTCTGGCCCCAACCGCAGCCAAACTGACTATCACTAAGAGGAATTTGAGCAGCTGCTCACATCCGTTTAGGAAAGCAATCAGTATTGAAGCCACCGGTTCTTATTCCTGCCCAACATATTGATCCAGCCAACGCTCTGCAGTCTTCCTCTCTTTACCTTCAGTGCCAGGATGAATAACGGTTACCAGAGGACTGGGCAGCATCATCTAAAAGCATTAAGACTACACAGTGCCCCTCAATATAAAGGCTTATCCGATGTTAACACACGGATCCAGAGGGGGGTTTTCCCATACAAAAGCAAACCATTTTAAATGTTGAAACTGTGCATCCTTTACCAAGCCTGTAGTTTTCTAAATTACTTTATTGGTGGTTAAAGTTAACAGTTGAACTATATAAATCACGTTGTAAAAGGTTTTCTAAAGGCTAGGCTAGGTGGCATGATGCTCCTGCTGTGTTGCTATGCACACACACACACACACACATTGACTGTGTGTATTCTCAATGCTAATACACCCACACACACACCGACACCGACACACGCACACGCACACACACACAAACACACACACACACACACTCACACACACACACACACACATGCTTACACATTCGCACACTTTAAAGTTGTTTAGAGCCTTGGTGAGTTTTTCAGGTGCTGTGATTTCTCATTATGACCCTGTTTACAGTGTGGTGGGTAAATAAACCCAGTCCTCCCCCATCTGATTTTGTCACCACGTACTGAACTGGTGCCCTGCTAACCGCTCTGAATACTGCCGCTCCACACCGCGGCAGAGGAGGGACACTCTTATGTGGTGAAGAGGCACATGAGTGAATGCTATTGTTTGTGTTCTCCATAGAAAGGAAAGCTTGTTTTATTGCAGGCCTACAAACTGTTTTGGGGAGGATGCAGGATCTACAGAAAGAGCGTGCAACCTTTTGTTTTGCTCTGCTGCGGCTTTGTGTAACAGTCCAAGTCTGAGTGTGTAATACATAACTTCAACCCTAATTCACCTGACCACAACAGTCTCCCACAGACTGTTCAGTGCTGTACAAATAAATAACTGTGTATGCTTGGTAATGCATGTACACGTGTGTAGTAGTTAATGGTTTCACTCTGTATCCAAGTAAAAACATGAACAGCTAACCTGTCCACAATGACAAATCGCCCAGTACTCATGCACGGAAATCAATTCATGGACTATACAAACGCTGTTAGACAAAGGTTTTTGCTAAAATAGCAGAGGATTTCTGTCGAGCTTTCCTCTCCTCTGCTCAGCCAAAGGATGGCATGGAGCAGAGAAAACAGCCTGCAAGGATACCAAGTGTTAACAGCCATCCCAACAGAAAGCTAATGAAGCACCACTAACAGCTTGTGGGGCGTAGCAGGCACAAGAAGTTGCTTCAAAAGCGCTCTGTTGAATGCAGCATCTCGCTCAAATGAACAAACTGTATCCTAAGGGTGGCATAAAATAGACCAATTCCATTGGTGGGAGTGTGAGTCCAATGTGCGCCTCTGAGAGGCTGGAAAAGAACGGGGGGAGTGATGTGAGATTTCCACAGGAGGAGGATTGCTGTTTAGTTTGCTAGTGTTACTTACATCGTGGTGCACGTGAATGTCTGCATAAGCACCTACTCTACCATATTGCATGGATGTCAAGGGGTAGCCTTACTGGATGTGTTGATGTTGATCTCCTCTACGGTGCAAATATTAGACAATGTAAACTTGTTGACGGAGACACACACAAGACACACATGCGCGTACAGCAGACACACACTCACACATTCTTTTTAACTGACGGAGCAGGAATGGAGAGTCTCAGACAATAGTATTAATTAGAACCCATGTCCTCTGAGCTTTCCTGAGAGCATCCCAGACTCGCCACTGCCCGTTCTCCCTTCCACCATTGCAAATGTCTTCTCGGTTTCCCATGCAGGTGCTGGACTTACAATCGGAATGGCCCATGAATGCTAATACATGGTTGTAATAAGGTCTTTGAAGTATGCAACACACTGTTTCGGAATCATAATGTGAAAATCCCCCTTTGAGTCTGAGCTAGACTCTGAGCTAGACCCTGGCTGACACAACGGCAGCATCACCACTCCCCCCCCACCACTACCACCCCTCCACACACCTCCACTCCCCCCTTCCTCTGTCTTTCTCATTCTGCAGCGAGTGCTTCCCCTACTGCTTCCCCCCTCCTCCTTTCTCCCCCGTGTACGTCTTTTTAATATGCATTTCTCGCTGGAAGACTCGCCTTGCTCCAGCAGGCCTTAGATGACGAGCAAGGTTTCCAAATACCAACATGTGGGATGTGGTGATCCGTGGGAACCGGGAGGAAGCGAAGCCAGCGGGAGGGGGGCAGGATTATTGGTTTAGGGCAGGGAGAGGGGGAGGGTGTGGGTGAGAATGATCAGAGGATGCAAAACACCTATGAAAGCTGAGGGGTCCCAGAAACTATTTAAGCTGAAATCATTTGAATTTAAATTACAACCGGAGCTGCATATGCAAAAGCCGACTGTGGCTTCAGTGCACCATGAAAGAGGACACAAAGATGGAACCGTTTTAATACTGCTCCACCTTCTGCCTATCTATTTCAGGGACAAACCCTCCAGTGTCATGAGCATCTGGGGGGGAAAATGAGGATTTGTTGGCAGCTCACTTACATCGTGGTTCATTGAAATGTCACTTTATCGGAGAAAGGAGGAAAGTTAGACCTGCTCCGAGCACTGATCCCTGTTCTCTAGAATGCACTGGTCATCATGTGCAAAACTCAATATGATTATATCTCCAACCTTCTCTCTCCCCCGCTCTCTCTTTCTCCCTCCATTTCGCTCTTGTATTCAAGCTAGTATTTTTCTCCTTCTTTCTTCTTACTTTCCTTCACACCAATTCTTCACCTTTTGTCAACCTTCCATCTCTGGGTGACTCAGTGCGTGACTTTCTTTGTCGATCACACAGCGCTTGTAAATGGGTCTGTTATGAGGTGCTTGTATTTGAAAAGAGAACCACTGGGTCAATAACCGGTACAGCTGCCTGTCACAGGGTGACACTGTGTGTGTATGTGTGTATGTGTGTGTGTGTGTGTTTGTCTATGTTAATGACAGCTGCAGTCTGACTGATGTGCCGTGATACAGGTGTCACCAGGGCGAGTGATGATTGGTTGACCTTTGCTTCCTAACCATCCTGCTGGCCTCCATTCCACCCATTCAGCCTAATGTGCTCTGAAGGATAGGCTTCTCATTATCACACTCTCTCCCTCCATTGGTCCAGGTGACCACCTATCGAGCTCATCAACCCTGAATGAACTATTTCACCCTCGGCTGATGATGCTGTGAAAGAGGCTGACAGCTTGTTCCCGTGAGGAAATATTAATGGCTCTTCCTTAAGACTCAAATGTTACATGCGCCACTTTTCCATGCTCCCACTGCACTGATAGTCGACGCTCTTTGCTGGGATTTCTTAAATGCCAATGTCAGTCATGAATAGGTCATGACAACAAGCTCTTAAGTAAGGCTTTGTCACTGATTAATGGGAGGTTGTGCAGACGGAAGGAGGATTTAGGCTAGGAGGTTTCAGACTGCCGTGCTGGAGGAAAACAACGACTGTTTTGTCAACAGCCATGGGTGCTCCCTTCACTTCTCTAGGGGAGAACCTTCACATCAGAGAACTGACAGGTCCTCCAGGGAAGGGGAAAAACACATGCTCACATCCACAGGGGGAAGCCAATCGGATCGCATGGTGCCAGTCTTGATCAATCTCGCCGTGGCCAATCACAGAGTGAGTTCTTTCGACATTTTACCATGCTCAGATGTGTTGGTGTTTTTTTCCTGGTATGAAGTTTGTTTCTGTCACTGTATTACTCAGGTGTGAAACTAATTGAGTGATTGGAGCAATTAGAGTGCCTTAAAGCAGATTTGGAGACTTCCTTTTCGCTTTTCTTGAACATGAATCTTATCAGTGATGGATGTCACTGCACTACTGTATAGTTTGCTGGATGGATTTGGAGAATCTCATCATTGTGGAAATGATAAGAATAGAAAGACGCATTTTCCCTCCAAAACGATGGTTTGATAACGAATTTGTAATGAAGTAAAATCTGATATTCAAGATTATAATTTATTTTATGTCTGGAAATCAAGACCACATTCATTTTGGTGTTGATATTTCTTACAGGAGCAAGCCATGAAAAGCATTGTCCCACCCTGAAAAGCATTGGCTGACCCTCCTGCTCGTTCTAACCTGGCTTCACAACACTGAGCAGGTGCTTCGGAGGTTCATGCGTGTAAAAATGTTCATTGTAATTAACTTGTGGAAAGGATTTACCCTTGAATGGTTGTCAGATCGATTACTCATTGGAGGTCTTTGTAAGAAAGCGAGGCCAGCAAGCCTGGCAGATCACAGACATGAGGAACATTGGGTCACACATGAGGTACTTCAGACCATGACAACTCTCAGACCAATCAAACTTTGCAACAATGATCGTTGCTCTCAGAGACCTAGAGACCAGATTGATGTAAAGATTACAGGTGTATAGGGAAGTAGTGTCATGAGTCTGTGTGTGTGTGTGAGAGAGAGAGAGAGAGAGAGAGAGAGAGGGAGAGGGAGAGAGAGAAAGAGAAAGAGAGAGAAAGAGAGAGAGGGACAGAGTGAAGAGCCGAGACAAAGAGAGCAATGCTCCCTCCTCCGGTGAGATCCTGTGTAAGCGTGCACAGGCGTCTGCGCGACTGTGTGCGCGCCTGTCTCGAGAGTGTGTGTGTGTGCGTGTGTGTGTGTGTGTGTCTGTGTGTGTTTGTTATAAGCGGAGTGATATAGTGTGGCGTTGAAGCATTAAAATGATACTTCCTGCCCTCCTACCAGCCTTCCCGGCAGCTTCCCAAGGACAGGCGGCAGAAAGCAATTGCTATTAGTGCGCATATAGAGAGCTTGCAGGATAAATATAGGCTGCTTTTAGCAGATGAGTCACAGCACCATCAATTAAGATTAGGGCAAGTGCTATCACAGTGTCATAAAGAACAAGATGATGGTGCTTCCTCAATGTCAAAGGTAAGATGAACATGCACAGCCTGTAGGGGAAAAGCAAACAAACCCCACAGCTCGTATGCAAAACGCTCAAAACCAACAAACAACTCTGCATCACAAGATCCGCAGCCAAATCACCTCGTTTCCATATAGGGACTGAGTGCTCCGTGGGGTTAGGAGGAGACATTCTGATTGGTTGATTATAATGGAGTCATACTATGTCAAACTATGTCAGTGGTCAACATTTTTCTTTTCTTGACGATTCAGGTTGTTAATTTGTTATAATTGTATGAAATGAAGGAATTCCTCGCTTCCACAGACTGAAGTGTATTGGTATAAATGTCCAAACGATCCTTGTTCCAGCTGGTGGCCATTGTTCTTGTCCTGTTTTCTCTGCCCTGCTTGGAGAGTCAGCATGGTTGTTTTCCCCCACGCCAGGCCAGAGAGACCGCGGAAGACCGAGGGGACAGAACAATGTGCATGCCCTCGCCAATCTCTGGTGGATACCAAGTAAAGGCCATCACTCTCCTTAATTAGCTGCTCTCTTTTGGGCTGTGACTAAAATCACCTCTGTGGCTCCTTCCTCTCTTGGATCACACCTAATTTTAATTAGGCCCCTTGGAATATTAGTCGGGCTTTTGTTCCGCTTCCTCTCATTAAGGAACCAGACAAATGAGTCTTTAACTTCTCTTATACATCCTCTCTACCTCTGTACTCATTCTTCCTCTCTCGCTCTCTCGCTTGCTCTCTCTCTCTCTTTCACTCTCTGTTTTCTCTCTCTCTTCCTTTCACTCAAGTTGTTTCATGCGTTTCTGTCTCACATCATCCTACGTCACCCTCACAAATGTTCTGTTCCTCCTCTATTTTTATATCTCGTTCCCTTTCTTTCGCCCTCTTCACCTCCCCCCCAACTCCCCCAGTCCTCCCCTCCCTCCCCCAGTCCTCCCTCATTTTTCTTAAACCATTCCCCAACTGTTGGTGAGGTGAAAAAGGGGAGGATTCGGTGGAGCACCAAAGGAGTCTGAGGAGAGAGTGTGATATATTATCATCCTTGGTTCCCTTGAACCCGGGCTAATTAGGCATGTCATCACTGATCATACAGTACCTTTCCAAGTGGCTCGTGCTGAAGCCAGGTCCAAAAGCATGCCAGGATCTCACTCGGTTCCCTCTCACACACAGGCCCTTGGATGCCACTGAACCTCGTCTCTCTAGTCAGCTCGCTTGTAGGATAAGTCATCAGTTTCAAAGTGCAAGCATACAGATATTACAATCTCTATACATGATGGGTGCATATAGTCTGACATAAAGAATTCAAAGAGGGCAATTATGTTCCCACTCGTGTTAAAAAGGATTTCACCCTTATATATTTTATAAATGAAACAAGTCCATTGTTTCTGTCTATTGTGTGTGTATTTGTGTGTGTATGATTCTGAGTGTGTACGTGTTTGTGTGTATGTGTATTCTCTGGTGTGTGCGTGTTCTCTCATGTGTGTGCATTAGGGTACAAGAGGAGTGTCTTTGAGTAATAGAGGCTGGTCCAGTGCCAGCGCTGCACACTGGTGTTCATGAATTATAAAACTAGGAGCAATTACAGCTTTTACACAAATTAACCAAAGCAAACTGGATGTAGAAGGTAATTGGGTCAGTGGTTATTTCCTGCTACACACCTGGGCTAACAGAAAGCATTGGGCGTCAATAATTAATGACTCCTGTCCGGAAGAGCTTGTGTGGAAACCATGCCCTAGCACAGCAGATCTGAGCACACCCATGATGATAGTCATAAACTCAATGATGATAGTGCCTGAATGCTACTTAGCCTCCTAGCCTCACTCCCTTCACTCTGGATTAAGGGGTCAAGTAGGATAAGACACACACTTTCTAATCTCTTTATTTATTCATTTCGTATCGGTCTTACAAGTAATTGCCTGGTATTTCAGGCAATCTGTAGAATGTTGAAGATAAACATCTGTTATTATGTAATTCACAATTCTAAATCAGTAAATAAATATTGTTATGGTTTTATAGGTAAGACATGTATATGTTCTTGTTTATATTGCACTAAAATATAAATTGTCAATGCTGTAGAAATATGCTGTTTTTCTGAGACTGGTAACAAAGCACTACCTTATAGTATTCTGTCTATTCAAATAATGGCTGTCTGTCCTATAGCATCTAGAAAGGAATCATGTTTGAAGAACATGAGACATTGTTGTTCTTTGTGCCCGGTAACTGCAGTGTGGTAACTTTGCGGCTATAGGGAATACAGACTTCTCCTTAACTCTGACTGCCAAAATCTATGCACTTTATCCTTGAACCTTTTACTGAACTATCTAAATGTGTACGTCATTTTTGCTAAAAGCGTCTGCTAAGTGAATACAATGTAAAATGTAAATGTGTGTAATGTGATCAAGTCATCTCTGTGAACAGCAGGGGGCCTCGGGGTTAAAGACTGGCGGTTCTGGCAGGAAGACTCAAGTAAGTTAATAATACATTTAAGCTATCACTCCATTTACAACACAATACATTGGTCTTGGTGTATATGGTTCCCTGACGCTGTCTCGCCTTCCGTGACATGAAGCTGTGATCCACATTCCCCTTCAAATAGAGGGACAGAACCAAGGGTGGAGGCCAGGGTGGTGGAGGCAAAAAGAAGGAAGCACTGAACATCCTATGTCGCACTTATGCAATTTCGGAATGTGGGTGAATTCCTGGTCTGAAATAGAGCGCCCCGTCTGTAGCAGGAGTGTCAAGACTGTTCGATATGACACAACTTGTCATATGCCATTAAGGTGCTGACTGACAGCACGCATGTCTCGGAGTCTTCTTCAAGAACCTGCTCTTCCCGATTTAATTTCTTTTTTATGTGAATCCAATTCTGAATTGGAAGGACATGAGGACTGACATTTTGAAATCAAAGCCAATCTGCTCATCATACAGTGTCTGCTGACGAACAGCTGATAATGAAATGAAGAAATGTGTACTCTGTTGTATTTTTATTTTCTCTCTGAAGCTTGAATGTAAGTTCATTAAGAGACAACATTACACCCTCAAATTATGCTTTTCCATAGCTTTTAAAATATCCCAATGATACTATCATGATATACTATGATTAGATAGAAGCTGGAAGGTATTTGAAGTCTTAAAAATGTTGAGTGAGTATATAGGACATAACTGTCTTAGAAAACATATTCATGTAGTAATTCCAAGAACCTACTTGGCAGATATCTTTGTAACTTCCTCCAGCACAATCCGCCTTTGTTTTACTTCTTTTGTCAGGAGAAAAACTCACCTTGTGCTGTTTCTATGGTGATGTTTCCTTAGAGGGTTCTCATGGTTGTTGGTGAACATCAGGTGGGTTGAAGAACCCGAGGCACCGTTTGATAAAAAAAGGTCGACTGGAGATGCCAAGAACTGCAGAACAGACACACAATTAGTTTGATTATTAAAGTGATCCCTACTCCTCCACCCCAGTGGAAGAAAGGGGAGTTAGGTAATGATCGTTCATTAGATTATTTAACTTACTTAGAGCTCCTGTGGTGAAAATGATTCACATCATGATTTCCAGCCTTTGTTGTAATCAGACAATAGCGAAGACGGAATCAAAACTTGCCCTTCCTATTATCAAGAAGGAAACCCGGTAGTCTCCCCAATCACAAGCTGATTATGAGGTCAGCCAGACTATTCTGCTTTGTTAACATCATGTCAGTAAATATATTCACAGAGTATGTAGATGTTTTTTCTACTACATGTTTTAAACGTCACAGAATTTGGCTGAGGAAAATGTCTTGATGATGTGGGTGTCAGAATAATACATTTTTTAATCATGACATTTTCACCTCTCAATGAAAACAACAGCAATCATCCCGCAGATGGATTTTCAATACAGTTCTTCTACAGAATGTTTTGTCCATTTAGAAAAGCAGCATGACCTACTAAGACATTTGTTAAATTGTTTTAGATTTTTTTAGATTACATTTTGCTTTCATTGCATGAAGTGCCCTCTCTTTTAGAAAGAGAGGTTTGGTCATTACGTTCATTTGCTGGTCCTCCTTGGAGGACATTGTCTTGTGTCTCCCATCAAACAAGCTCAGACACTCCATCAATCACAAACCACAAACAACGAGGTTGCATGCATTACAGACAGTAGGGGCAAAGGACTTAGGAGGACACACATGGCAGAACTGGCTCCACTACATTACAGCCACAATGACATTAGTCTGAAAGCTACATTGTGGGTTCTACCATAAATCCTTGAGAAGAACAAAAATAGTTTCAAGAGTTGAAAAAAATCTGAATGCTACAGTAATTGAAAAAATAAATAAATAAAAAGCATTGTGCCGAATGTTTTCTTTGAGTGCATACTGAATGTCCAAACTCAGTGGGATCTGCCAAGCCTCTGGCAACATGTCAGACCTATTTCCGGTTAGTATGTTTACCACTCTTACATCAGGCCGGGTTTAGCTTATTAAACACCCCGAAACATTATGCAGAAGTTAGAAAAATACATACAATACATATTGCTACATACTATTTACTTCATGCCACTGTCATAGTTCATTGAGTTGCATCACAATAAAACCACACAAATACTACATAGTAGGACTTTTTTTAAGGTTGGGTCCAAGATGAAGTTATACCAGCTGGTAGTTTCAAGTTCTCCCCTCTGGTGCGGTCCTCAAAGTATCCTGTCTGTGCTTATAGC
>CAEFZP010000819.1:90000-268813 GCA_903064625.1 Mallotus villosus
CATTAGACAGACAATTTGCAATCATCTCCGGTGATTCCATTTCTCTTTCTCTCACACCTTTTTTCCCTCTCTCTCTCTCTCTCTCTCTCTCTCCCCTCTCTGTCTCTCTGTCTCCCCACATCCTTCCCTCCACACTTTCCTGCTCAATCACTCTCTCTCTCCCTCTCTCTCTCTCTCTCTAACTTTCGCTTGAGTGACAGAGACTTAACAAGTTGGGTCACATAAACGTGAGAGAAGGGAGCGGGAGGCAATTTCATTTCATTGCACATACAACAAATAACCCCTTGACCTAACCCTAGATATAATTAGCATATTCTGTCTCACACCGTTGGTCACACTCACGTCCATGTCTCATGGACATTGTTACATATAACACTGCATTAGGAATACTGCTGGTCCTTTAGTAACATGTACATATTGATTACATATCGATATTAACTATCGCCCTGGTTACGTTGACCTTGAAACTAAAGATTTAAATAGCTGACATCCTATTATGACAACATGATCTGCTCAGGTACTGTGGAAGCCATATAATATGGAATTTTTCAAAATATTAGCTGGGATATGGCTTATTTACGGGCTTTGACATCAGAGAAGCATCTCTTCAGCAGAGCTACATCATCAGGCCCTTGCCTTACCCCAGTGATCCAGCCTTCTGTGGTCTCCTGCTGTTGCCACCCAGAACCCATCATCACTGCCTGGGCTAATTGTTAGAGAGTAGCTGATAAAAGCTCTGGGCAAAGAATTAACACATCATTACCACAGCCCGTAGTGCCTGTCCCGCGGATGTAACAAGCAAGGTGTCAAAGCAACTAGGGCCAACATGTTTTTCACAACATTCTTCACACGTCTTCTAACACATCCCCTCTGTCTCTCCGTTCCTGTGCTAAACCTAACCTCAACCACACATTAGTAATAGCTACAGATATGACCGCAGCCCTCACACAAACCTGTGTCACACAAACAACATGCCAGAGCTTCACCATCGCCTAATTGTGCAAATGTTTGTGTTTCAGTGTGCAGTATTTTCACATTATTTCTGGAAAGAAAACTGCTCAGTGTGAGATTCAAAGAGAAACTATTTATGAAGTGCATGGTTCTAACCATGATCCAGAGCAGGATGTGTCATCGAAACGCTTAGCAGGAGGTCTTCTTCATTTACATGTAACATCTGGCTGGTGTCACCTGGCTGGGGTTAGACACATTTTACAGTAAAAAGCTCAACCTGGATGCCAACATGCTTTCCAATCCAACAGACAAAAGCACACCCTTCTGGTTCATTAAGCTGTGTCTCAGAATACTTTTTCCGTGGTGCAATTCCCTGTACAACACAATGTGGTGTATTCACTGTGTTGTCATGCTCGCTCGCTCTCTTTCTCTCTCTCCTAGCTTTTAAATGCACCTTCAAATGAACATCAAGTTCACATACCTGTATGTATACGTTCTTCTCTCTATAAACAGCACATACTCCTTCCTCGGGCTACTGTATGCCGGTGCTGCACTGTCAGTCAAAGTTAAAAGAGAAACAGCATTTAGTTGTGAGATTTTCTGTATCGGTAGTGAATAGTATATGTGATCAAATGACCCAGGGTGCGGGGCAACACATGAGTGTTCATGACTGTATGCATGATCGTAATTGATTAGATTATGCTTCCTGCTAACACTTTAGTTAGATCTAACTGACTTTAAATACTGTTACGCATTTCACATTACAGTATTTCCACTAGGTAAAGCAATTTTTCAATAGCCTGCGGCATGGCTGCTTTCCTCACTCTAGATTGTGTGTGTGTGCGTGCGTGTGTATGTGTGTGCGTGCGCGTGTGTGTGTGCGTGTGTGTGTGTGAGGGTTTCAGCTGGAGCTGCCTGATCTCAAGCGGCAAATTAGAGCCTCCCTGAGATCGATAAGAGGGGAGCCATGCACAGATTTCATTAGTTGGCAAACGTGTGCAGTTAAAGGGATGCAAACAGATATTGATGTTTCAGATTGATCAATCTCCCTTTTCTCAAAAATGAACACAGTGAGTTGTGCGGCAGGTTGTTTGTACAGTTGTTTTGTTTGTTGGCCAGGTTTCATTTTCTGACCAACCATTTTGGCCTTGTCGTGAATCTTAGACTACTATGTAAGCTACAATCAAAGCTCCTTACGTAAGACAACCAGTGACCAATTGCCAGATCTACCAAATAATACCTACAATGTGTTTTGCATATTTTTTTGTTTGTTTCACCAAAATCATCTAGATATCTACTATAATCTATGACTAGGCTAGTGTTAGCCATTTAAACCACCATTTAAATATTTCATCACTCATAGGATTCCTTGCAGCCATCTGATAAATGTGTCATTAAGATAGCATTAAATGATTAATATATGCTGAATATATGTGTTTTAAAATTCCATTCATTATGTCTTGTCACATTTTATCGCCGCTGCATTTAATCATGTACCATATGCATATTAATAGTTACACTGCTACCTGGTGTAATGGTAGCCGGTCACTTGGTGTGAAACGTCTGTTCCGACACCATGTAACAGCTGAATTATTTGGGCAAACTTTCCCCCAGAAACCAAATTGAAGCTTTACACAAGGAATGTTTCTAGTTTCCGTGTCATGGAGTTGCTCAGCAGGTGTAAATTATCTTTTTTCTCATAGTCTGTAACTCTAGACAAAACCCTAATCACACAAGTGTACTGTCAAAGTCTACAACTTATCAAATGTGGAATAGAGGGGTATACAGAATCCAACCGATACTGTAATAGATACATGCTTGATAAGTACTTAGTATTGTATTTAGAAGTATGTCTAAACTGCGACGTAGAGATAAACCCTAGAGTATTGAGAAAAGTTAACTGAAGAAACATTTTCTGTCATGGGAAATCAGGCAGTCCTACTGTCATGCTGTAAAACAGCGTTCTGTAATACTGGACATGTTGAATTCATATAAGGTATCAAATAATTGTAAAGGTAAACTGAACTTAAAAGTCTCTATTTAAACATAGAGTGGCAATGCTAAAGCCTTGAAATCATACTATGCTGAAAAGTTTCCATATTTCTTCCTCTTTGTACCCTTTGTAATTATTTTAAACTGTTTGTTCTGCAAGTTAGGCGGCACACTGAGGCATCACTGTTCTTCTCATAACAGCTGAAATGATAATTTAAAATCCTGCCGTTTTTCCCACTGAAGCCCACCAAGCCCATTTCAAAATGTCTCCCTGCTGCAGTTATTTCGATAGTTTGCAGCAGAAGAGAATGATAGATGGTGATGGAGGAAAGACAGACGGGTAGGTGGGAGGGAGGGAGGGGTGGGCTGTATTTAGTTTGGGAGGAGATCCCCCCCTCCCCCATTGGAGAAAGAATTTTCTCTGCGGGACATCAAATCTATTCCTCCACGTCTCCTGCAGTGCCCAGGTCAATTATATCTCTATTACAGAAAAATGCAAATCATTTTTCCTCTGACTGCTGTAGGAATGAGAATAGGTTGGGAATATCTGACTTCTGAGATGAATATGGACAGCTGGTGTATTGAAATCCCCCTTTCCCCAGAAAAAAGTACGATTTCAATAATCTAATCTTGACCTCCCCTGGGACTGAACCATAACCCTAAACCACATCAAGGCAGATTTAGTTTGACATTTAGAAGCATCAGCACCTTTGGAAACCTTGAGATGGTGTTGTTGTTTTAGGGGACCCTGCAGCACAGTCCTGTTGAAGTCTGAATATTACAGTACATTGCTGTGGAGTTTAAGTCCGTGGTTGGAACCATAGTCTTCTATTGTTTGTCTCTCTATACTTTTTTTATTCTTAATTCGTTTAAATGTAAGAAAACATTGGAGAGCTGCCGACCATTTAAAACGGCTCCCTCTGTA
The DNA here is from genome assembly GCA_903064625.1 of Mallotus villosus. Lineage (NCBI taxonomy): Eukaryota > Metazoa > Chordata > Actinopteri > Osmeriformes > Salangidae > Mallotus > Mallotus villosus. The sequence continues at coordinate 93,869 of CAEFZP010000819.1, forward strand.
TCCCCCTGTGTCACAATACACACATACAGTGGGCCTTTAAGATACATTTAGTCTCAAAGTTAATTAGGGCACCACGTGCACTGGTAGGAAACAATTGAATTTACAACTGTTGTTTTTTTCTGTAGTCTTGTTAATGTTTCACTCCATACCAAAGATGTTTGGGGGGCAAACTTGAAAAGAATGGAGAACGAGTTAGCACACTGCTTACTATTCTGCATATACTTATAAATGAAGTTTGTTTGAGACTCCCTACCTTAACCATGTAGGTACCGTGTCCTTCGCCTCGTGTTCTACATAAAGACTCCCCGTGATGATTGTGGATAGCTGTTTGGAGCAGAGGAGAAGCGTGCCTGCCCCCACCTCCCTTCCCTGAAGGTTAATCTCGTCCGTGGTTGCAACTAGCATGTCACCATAATGAAGCCCCCACAGACTCGCACTTAATATGAGTTAAGAGTAAATTAACCTTGAGGACTTAACAGCACGTCTTTTTGAAAATCTGCGTTATGCATCCATTTCCCCCCAGCATACGTGATCAAGGACGATTGTTCATTTAGTTGTGAGAGGTCAGAGCTGGAACAGTCCCTCGTCGGTTGCAAATTCTCTTCGACATCTAAATGTTCCAAACAGAGGGAACACGATCAGGATGCGACTACATTTTCTCTCCGCTGCTGCTGCTGTTTACGTGCAACCATTCAAAGGCTCACCCTGAGCTTTCTTATTATGGTGGTAATTAATGATGTTAATGACGGTAATCAATCATAAAATGTGATGATTTCTCATGCGGTATCAATTTTGTTGAACATCAATTAAGTAGTGCACGGTATTACTATAATATTGAGCTGGTACTGTAGCTTATGAAAACAAGCAATTAGTCTTGCATTTCAACCCCTTGATTAAATAAAGAAAAGTAAACATGAAATAGTCACCTGAAGTGTTTAGGTGACCTCAGAATTATTTCAGGGATGCTGGAGTTTTCTTTCAGAACCTTTAAAAGGACACACAAATGCAACACAACAGGGTTCCCAGCATGACAGAGACTGCACAGTCACTGATTAGAGTCTGGGTGAGCTACTCAGAATTGGCACCAATTGACCAGCAATTCTATGTCTGATGCGATGCACCGTGATTTGAACATTAGACTTGCAGATGATGCATGACTAGAGAGAACCTTCGTACCGGTGAGCAATGCCCGATGTCGTACCTGCTCTGACAAGGAGCAGAGATAAAACACATATTAGAGGAATTAATCACCAAGGCTGTGACAGGGTGAGAATCCGGGGAAATAACATACACTGATTCTGCTGTTCACACCATGTCAGAGGTTTAAGGTTAGAAATAATCCAGGCAGATCAAACAGCCAAAGTTCCAGATGCTTCATTTTACCCTTGGTGACTCATTCAGAATTTCATCAAATCTTTTGAGTGAATCACAGAAGCACCCAGTTGCCTGAAAATGTCTGGGGGGAGAAACGTAGAAAGAGCTAACAGCCCTGGCCCATGTAACCTACATATCAGATACACATTAAAACCCAGGTTTTGATCATAATCTTCAATCTAACTGGCTTTTTATCTTCATCAGGTATTATTAGAATTAATACCCTTCCCTCAGACGTTCTCTTGTGTAATACACAGTAATGCTGTTTAAGACAGCTACTTTATCCCTTCTCTCCTCATATTGAGTAGTAGACCGCCAGCTCAGATGGAGTGAAGGAAGTGGAGTGGGTATTGTTGGTGTCTTATGGGATGTGAAGCGCGCCAGGCCTCCTAATGCACCCTGCTATTTAAATAATCCCTGGGTCTCCTCGTCCTTTTGATGCCTTTGTTCACTTTGAAAAGTTATCACCAAATAGCCTGTCTCGTCGTCACACTGAAAGAAACATCGAATCACTCTGCTTACCTTTTATATAGCACACAGTTCCCAGAGTCTGAATGAACATCAAAATACACATTCAGCGCCTTATCTCTCCCCAGCCTGTAGGACTGGCTTCCCCCTTCCTTAGAGGATCCTATCCAAGGCAAGCCCAGGGATGATCAGCCACGCTCATCTTCTCACTCGACACAAGCCTCCATAATGAGTCTCACTCACCCGCACTGAAGAGCTTAATAATTCATTGTGCTAGTAATGCAGGTGAACCCTATCACAGCACCTTTAACTACTGGAAAGTGAGGTTTACTGTGGGAAGATGATCGAGCAATGATTTAGCACCGAAACAGCACAATAGCACGTGCCCTAACACAAACACACAGAAACACACACGCACATACACAGAAGCAAATATTCATGGTCAGGAAAGCATTGAAATATATTATGCACACACACATAGACACACACACAGCATTTTTAACTCCAAGGAGTCAATCTGAATGAGCTGGGGGTGACTGAACGTACCTGTGGTAGGGTAAGAAGAAGCTTTTATCAGCTGGAGTTGCTGGTGACAATTAGTGTCAGTGGTGTGATATGTACAGGATCAGGGTGCAGGGTTAGAGGTGAGAAGACCAGACCCAGAGAACCGCTGGCAGACTGGGCTCAGAGCTGTGGACCTCTGCCAAATCCTCCATTAGGGAGACCTGCAAGGTCACTCTGCTCTGCACTCCCATGCCAAGCTGCCCTGACCAACCCGGCCGGAGAGAGGCAGAGCATGCGCTGGTGAGAGAGAAGGGAAAAGAGGGGTGAAGGGAAGGAGCACAGGGAGTCAGGCAAAGAAAGGGAGAGAAAGAGAGACATGTTGACCGTGGTCCAACCCACCTGGGATGGGCTCCATAGACAGAAAGTGCCAGAGGTCATTGACAGACCAAACCTGACCATTGTAAAAAAATAAAAAACTTGACAAAACTGAAGGCTCGCTAGAAGAAAATTATTTTAGAAAAAACATCATTCTAGAAGTCAGAGCAAAGGTCTGTGGTGAGACATGAGGGAGTTAAGATACAGAGAGTGTGAACTCCACCATGCTGTATACAGGAGTCAACGTGTTAGAGTATGGAGGTCATGCTGTTTGCTGTTTCTGCAAATCCAAAACATTGTTGTTATTGTGGCTCTTTCTCAATATCGAGAAGGCGTCCCAAAAGTAAGAACATGAGAATGAAGCCTGCAGTGAGTAAACTAACTACAATGTTCCTACTATTTCTTTAGATCACTCAGTAAAGTCGTTGGTTGCAGTTAATTACATCAAAGGATGTTGGGGAAATGTTTGAACACCAAATCCAAGACACAAAAATAGAAAAACTGTTCACTGATTTCCCCCTCAGGGAACATGATAATTACATTTTGACTTAGTTGTTAAATCAATTCAATATCAAATCACTCTATCAAATCAGATGTAGCATAAACAGAAAACAATCCAACAGCCGGTCTCCAAATGTAACACTTTGATATCATTTAAACACATTGACTATGAACACAACAAGAACAGGCATGTTTGTGGATCCTTCACCTTCTGCTGAGAGGCTACAGCATGTCGTTCCCATATTGACCCAAGCCATGACCATCCTGTTTGTCCAAAGGCTTATTAGCAATCAATACACATCTTGAGCTCAGTGACATTCTATTTACTAACCATCCGAAGGCATAATGTTACAAAGCTAAATATATCCATTGCCTAAATCTCTCAGGCCATGTTATTGTAGTATACCATGTTTTCCTCCAACAATTCCTATGTGTAATGAACTAATACTTTATCCAACCATCATGGTCATTAGCCCATTGGTATCAATGTAACCAGTAATGATCCAGTCCTGCCCTACCGCTCAGCCATGTCACAACACACGCCACAGTTCAGTGTAACAGCGCACCGATACACCATCAGACCACGTGTCCCTTGAGTCCTCTGATAGGTTGCGTCTCGTTTAATTACAATACTGTGAACTTTTAGTTAGTAATGAGGAAGGCCCCAGCACATTTGAAAGGCCATTTTCTGTGGAAACCGCTGTGAGGCGGGGAGACGAGGAGTGGAAGCACGGGAGATGGAAGACTCTCCTGGGAATACTTGTCACAAGAGTTAAGAGTGAAGAGACTGAAGTAAACAAAGTAGGTTTGGTGAGCAGCACACAAAGTCAGGTAGAAATCAAATATAAAAACAAAAATATAAACACCCAGCAGTCTTTCCAGGGGTTTGCTGACAGACTCCATTTGTCTGATGGTGAACCTTGAGCCGATGTCACATGCCACAACTACCCGTCAGCCTGCTGGAAGTCCACCTGCCATAGCCCTGTGTGGCCTGGAGGGCAACGTGATAGGTGTGAGGGGGGAGAGAGAAGGACCGAGGGAGAGAGGGAGGGAGAAGGAAAGATAGAGAGGGAAAAATAGGAAGTGAGAGATGGTAAATGACAGTTTTGACCACTGCTTCAGTCTGGATGTTGACCTCTTGAGATTACTGAGCGAATGTCACGGCATCTGTCTCTGCTTATCTAGCAAGCGTTTCTCTCTCTCTCTCTCTCTCTCTCTCTCTCTCTCTCTCTCTCTCTCTGTCTCTCTCTGTCTCTCTCTCCCTCTCTCTCTCTCTCTCTCTCTCTCTCTTTATTTGATGGTGTTCTTAGTAAAAGAGAGACATGGCAATAGAAAACCAGAGATGCAGCTGATGGTAAACATGGCATATAATTCATTTGAATCTATAATGCATAAAACATAATTGAGCACTTATGATCTAGGGAAGAGTATAGGATTTTCTCTCACAACTACAACTGCTGATAAAAGCCCATTTCAGGTTCAGCGCTCACCAACGCTAATCAATCATTTTATTTGGGAGGGATAATTTATGGTGGGCTCAGAAGGTTAGGGATTCAATCTCCAGCATGTTCCGACTGTCATGTACCATGTATGGTCCTGTCATCAGTCTTCATCTATGGCTCCACTCCTCTCCCACTATCACTGGCCATCTCTACAATTAAAGTCAGTTTATCCCTTACATTATTTATTATGACAGGAAATGTGCAAACAGTTAGATGACTGAAATATTATGATTTTCTTTGTTTGGTATAATTTCATTAATTACCGCTTCAAAATGACAGTCTTAAGCACATAATCACTGACATTACTTATTTGGCAAGATAACTATTTCCAAAACTGTCCTTTTACTAATAGTCATAGAGTCTCACTGTTATAAGTCTTTTTTTTCTAACAGTAGAAGGAACTTACCCTCTCTGACCCCTTTGCTTATTCATATACTACAAAGTAATAGACTTTAATAATTTTTCTACGGCAATTTTCCAATAAGATCATACACTTACATATGTAATCGAGCCACACTGTACCACAGTGTAATTTAATCCTACAGACATGAAACAAGTCCATCTCTTTTTTTTGTATTCATGTATTATTTATTATTAAAGTTGCCAGACTAATTGTGGGCTGTACAAGCAGACACGTCTGAATTGAAACATCTACAGAAAATGGATGACGAGCTGACGAGAAAGCAGACTTGAGATCATGCGTGAAACACTGAGTAATAGTGGATGAAGTCGACAGTGCAGAGGAAGTCCTCTGAAAGACAGCCGATACTGGATGGTTGTCAAGCATTTCGTTGTTTTATTGCTTTTTCATTGAGAATTCAGCCCAAGTCCACCCCAATTAAGCCTGCCTTACAACAATCTATATCAGTAAAACTTGTTTCTTGTCCAACTAGGGTTACTAGGCATTCTGTCGATTTCTGCTAAATGACTACACATTAAGGAGAAATAGACACAGGATTCCAATATGGAATAGCTTCACTGAGTTCTAATTATAACTAAAAACTTGTGACATTTTAGCTATGTTACGAACAACAAAATAGATCTGAGCTGGAATGAGAGCAGCAATGAGGTAATAAAAGGAACAAACGATGGCTTAAGTAATGACTTAAAACATAATTTCACTACAGAAACTAGAGAGACAACATTTGGAATAGTTATATCATCACAAATCAGTAAGGAATAAATCAAATAGAGCCCATGATTATGTGTGGATTAACATCCATCCATTGCTGTCTTTTTTTCACCAACTATTGTTAATTCATCATCAGTTTTGACAGAAGAAACCAAGATTCAGCTTTTTTTATACAGTTGTTCTCCATTGCTTTGGCTCAGTTCTTGAAACTGAAATTACATTCTCAAAGCTCTAAGTGCATTTGGCAAAATAGATATGGTTCAGCACAACTACATAGATCAACTTCAAAAGGTCATATCTCACCCAAAACAGTTAACTCATGCTTCAAACACACAACTCATCAGTCAAAACTAAATCCTTTTCTAATACAAATAGTCAATGCCCCCACAATGAAAAGGAGATGTTTTGTCAGTACGGCAGTGGACCATATAAATTACCCTCATATAGAAGATGTGATAGCATTGTTTGCTATAGTGGTTTGGTATAATATTGTTTTGACAATATTGTACCTAACCATTTGCAAAGATGTGCTAATACAATTGCAATTTGATTACTAAAGGAATGAGACATTCCAATCTGTTGTGAACAAGTGCCCAGTGGTTTGGAGGTTTGCACGTGTTGTTTTGAGAATGTCATTTCTGTTTCGTGAAATTTAGCCAAAGCAATTGAGAAAAACTGTCATATGAACAAACAAACAAACAACGGACATCGCCCCAAGTAATACAAAAAAACAAAGAAGAGAGTGTTCTAGAAAATGTCTGGCTTTCAGATGGGCCCACGTATAAATTAAGTTCTCAAATGGATTGGCAAGGGATTGTCGTCTCTTGTGATATTGCTAGACTGCTGATCTAGTGAGTCTGTGAAGTCTGTCTCAGAGCCCAGTCCCATTCCTCAGAGTCTGTCACAGGCAGCCAATACTTAGTCTCGTCATCGTGATAGATGGAGGTATTATCACGCACTGACACCCTTGACTGAGAATCACGCTCGTAAAACACTCGAGTCAGCTCAATTGATCGTATGATTTCAGAGGCTGGATACTTGGGAGATTTGACTAAGTTTGTGACACTTTTCCTTTGTGAGGTCAGCATGTTCAAATGAACCAGCGCTTCATCACAGCAATGTGAGCACTTTCCTCGTACATCTGCTGTGGAAGAGGGTACGTCTGAGGTGAGGAAGAGTTTAGTTTAAAATGACCTCCTGTCGGGGGAGGCCAAAGCATACACTTGGCCCTCGCATGTAATTCGAGGTGTGCATTCGTCATTGTGTCTGACAGTAATTCAATCTATATCTCGGCCAGCAAAGCTCATGCCTGGACAGAAACACTGGGAGCTATCACGAGTCCTCTAGACACTTTTAAGTATTCATCTGTTAAGGCAGCTGTGTTACCAAATGCTAGTGCTGAACATCCATTTATAGGGAAGAGGCCAGACTGATTCACAAATGAACAGAACTAGCCAAATTTATATTACACTCACGCCTTTGCCGTTCAGCACTGTGGCACTGCTGGTGTGTCACCTTGTCTGTTTGGTCTAGCATTGGCTCTTTGTCTTAGTGAGGGATGAGAGTTGGTTGGTATCTATGTTTCCACCGACCTTCTATACTGGCCTCCCATCTGCTTCAGTCAACTTCATTGATTACCTGATGCAAGCAAAAGCCAAGTTTGAAGCTCTGATCATTAATCCTGGTCCACTGTTGTCTTAAAAACCCAACCAGGAAATTACATTGTTTCTTTTTGTGTGTGTGTGTGTGTTTTTTTTGGGGGGAGGGTAGTGGCTTAACAACGAGTGAATGATGGAAACTGGCTGCTACAGTTTCACTCCTGTAAACAAGCAGTGCACGCCTCCTCTCTCCCCTAAGGGACAAAACCTCCAGTCACCACAGTAGCCAAGACACATGTTCTCAAACACAGATTCACATGTGCGGCTTCGCCTCCATAAACCCGGAGTGGGAGAGATGTCTGTCTGGTGGCACAATGAAATTTCACACCAGATAATTATCCGCTGTTTGACTTAGTCCTCTGAGGCAAGGGGGGTTCAGAACTCCCCTACCTTTGGACGTGATGGTGAAAATTGCACGGCCCCACCACAGGTTTGGAGAGGCACCAAACCTAATCAAGCAGCAGGTGAGCACTCCTGCATCCCAGGCTGAGTGCCGTCCAGTATAAATAGAACAGTATGGCGGAGCCAGTCACATCTCATTTGTTGGGTTGTATTTCAGACGGACCTCCATGGAGATTTCGGACACAGAGGGCGACGGAGAGAGAAGGCAGAGGCTTGTTAATGGATTTACACATGTAGAGCCTGTATCCACCTCCCTTATGAGAAGACATACAGTACTGGCCTAGCTATCTATTATAGCTACACAAGCACACATTATTTAGCCTTTATACTCTACATTTATTGAGACAATTACAGTTAACATTAAGTACAACATTGCTTGTGTACAGATTAGATTTGAAAAGTTAAGTAGATTGTATCTGGTTGTTTGATGCATTTTGAAAATGCATACAATAACAAAGGGATCACAAATATTGCGTACTTGAACTTGAAAAGGTGAATGCTAATTTTCCTCGTATATCTACTTGCATTCAGGAGTGAGGAGTAAAACTATAGAGGATTTACCAAGATCTCATGAGGCTCCCGGCAAAACATGGATTAGATGGAGATTATTAAATGTCAGCTCTTAAGACCAATACTTTTTACAGCCTCAAAGTAAATCAATACTACTTATCTTTGATAAAAGAGCAAGAGTAGATCTGCCAGCATAGCACTCTGATGACATGTAGATCTCTCTCTCTCTTTCTCTCTCTCTTTCTCTTTCTGAGCTCTACTCTCTCTTCTATCACTCACTCCAAATGGAGTGAAAGCTAGCACTGATGCCTTTGTGAACATTGTGCTTCATGCTTGAAAAAAAAGAAATCTCTCTCAAAGGCTCCAGTTTGACTTCGGTAAATATTGATGGTAAACCAACAAATCAAAATCGATCTGACAGCAACGGTGTGAGCCGCAGTGTCTCTCAATTTTCCAAGAAAATGAGGGATGAATCATAAAGAGTCTGAACCCATATTGTAGAAGAACGTCAAACAGGCATGGATGCTATGGGTTTTCAAGTGCCACCATCCAAATAATATGAGCAATTACTGCCTTCAACAGTTTGGGCATGTGTGCATGTCTACGTGCCTGTGTTGTGTGGTGCTGTACCCGTGACGGCACCCACATCATAATTACTATGTAGTATCACGCGTAAGGCAATGTCCCTGCTGTTGTTTTAGTCGCTCTTTCTCTACCTCTCTTTTCTTCCATGAATATCAAATGCACTCACGCTGAGGCTTCAAAGCTGCACTGCTCCTTCATCTGCACACACACACGGGTGACGGAGAGAAAAGGGGAAAAACGACCTCTCAGGTTGACATGAAGGAGAGCAGCGAGCCGAGGCCATGGGCCATCCACTCATGTCCGTCCTGCTGTTCCCGCTCAGGTAGGCCTCTCTCCTGTCACGACCGGAGGGGAACCAGACACTAAAGACGCTCGCATCCCATCCACTTCCCCTCGAACGTCCCTCGGATGTAAAGCAGCAAAGAGTCACACAGAGCACAGTCGTCTTGACTTGATTGTGTCTCTAATGATGTTAGAGACATGATGTTAGAGACATGATGTTAGTTTCTCCCAGGATCAGAAGGACTCTTACTTAGAGACCTGCTGCTCTTGCTGGTTAGCTGTAACTGATTAAACTGTTGTTTGCTCTTCCACAGGTACACTCGTGCACTTTTAAGGTTCATGTTGTTCAATTGTAACTTGTTTAACTCCATGCTCTTATGATTCTTCCCTTTGGCACTTATTGTTGGTTTTTTCACAATGGACGATCCATGTTTGACTACTTGCAATGTTGGGGATATCTCGTTGTTATGATCAGTGACCTATGCACTATTGTAAAGCTCTCTCTTGGAAGTCGCTTTGGATAAAAGCGTCTGCTAAATGAATAAATGTAAATGTAAATGTAAATGTAAATGTAAAACACATACTGTAGGGGACTCACAGGACACTAATGGGCCTAGTCTCATAGGCTAGGCTTCTTGTCACTGTCATGATCTTCAAAGAAGCAGTTAAATGCATACAGTACATATTGTAGTTTGCTCAATGGCTTAAAGACACCACACTGGTCAAACGTTGTCCCTTAACAGCCACACTTGGCAACCCAAAAAGATCCCACTAGGAGCAAATTAATATGATTTAGATGCGGCAACAGCAGTTAACACAGATTTGGCTTGCAATGCTAAGCAGGGAAAAGCGCCAGAACAGAAAGTACAGTACTGTACAGGTAATGTGAATGGTATTTTATGAAAAAAGTGTAATAGCAATAAGGGTTTAGCATCTATTTAATCTATTTATATCTAAAAAGCTGTGTTTTCCCCATGTACATAGTTGGGCATTGGGACTATTGCAGAAGTTCTTTTCCTATCACTGAAGTAAATGGGTTACTGTTATGTCATTTCGATCGGTACATATAGGTATGGTAGTTAGGCAGACAAACAGGCAGACAAACAGGCAGACAAATGGGCAGACAGCTAGACAGGAAGACAGGCAGACAGGCAGACAGACACACAGACAGACAGACAGACAGACAGACAGACAGATGGATAGATATATCTATAATAGTATACTGAATATTTTTGATAAGCAGCTTTTTATTTTGCAGTCAACAACTAATATGCATAAGACCAAACAAAATCCGGGAACAAATCAGTCTGCTAGATTACTCCCAACACACTGCCATTGTTTCTGTCTGTGTATTAGACAAAAGCAAGTAGAGACTTGGTCCCAGTAGCAAAGGACCATTGGCAGTGTGGCATTCACTCTAAATGTAAATGAGAGGGCTTTAGTAGTATGGTCAGGTAAGGTGCAACTAGAATGTGATCCCTCAGTCTGCCCTCAAAGATGACAAATGCTATTAGGCTAGAGAGTTACACACGGTTTCTCACTGTCACACACACAAACACGTTCATATCCATATAAAAACACATTCATTTCTAGAGATACTGAGGGAAAGAGACATACGGTATACTTGAACTCCCCAAAAATCAACATAGAAAACAAACACATGAACACAAGCAAACATTCTCAGAGAAAAACACACGCACACACTCAAACAGACACACACACACACACAAACACAAACACTCACTTCAGATCACAGCAGGCAGGTAGACAGCCATGTCTCCTCCAACATTGTACAGGCTGCTGATTTCTGTCTTGGCTGATATGTGGGGTTTGTCAGACAGGTACGGTGGCTGCCTTCCCTACGGGTGGCACCCTGGTTCCTGAGGGAAAGAGGGCAGCCAGGGGCGAGCTGGGGAGGGTGGCGCCGGTATGGGGTAATGGAGAGGCTAGGAAAGGCAGGGGGAGAGGGTGGGTAGAGCCTTGGGGTAGGAAGCTAGGCAACCACACACACACACACACACACACACACACCCACACACTCACCTCATGGTTAAGGAGTGGGTGGTTGAGTGGCAGGAAACTGCAGTCCGGCGGTCATCCAGGCAACACCTACAGCATTACACAAATAGACAAACACACACACACACACTTCATCTGCCCCAGGGGTCCCTGTCAATCTCCAGACACCCAACATCCATTACTCGGTGGAACGACAAAAAGTCACATCACTCTCTGCTAAATAAGCATTTACAAAGGATTCACTGTACTGAAAAGAGAAAACAAATCCTAAGACGACTTATCTACTACGTAACACCCTCTGGGCAGTCTTTCAGAGATGCTTTTATACTCTTGAATATTTAATAGACTTAAATTATTCTAACTACCCAGAACGACCATTTTTTTGTTTGCATGTAACCTGCTGGTGATGTGTTTCGAATGTCCTGGATTTTACCAAGAAGGAACCAGAGGGCAAGGAAAGTTTCCAAGAACAAATCAAAACGGGGAAATTCAAATTAAACCCCCGATTTTTTTCCTTCCCTTGTATTACAGTATTAGCACTGAAGTATCTTATAAAGAGATGAAGCCTGGATGAAGATGCTTTTTCATCATTTTACCTCTTGCCCTTCTATGCACTGCACTGTCTACTTATTAGGAACATTCTCTTTCTGTTCGGTACTATAACTTGCCAGAGGTTGTTATCCTCATGATGATGTCAAAAAAACATTGACGTGCTCTGGGTGCCATTGAAATGGAGGACAAATCTACTAACTGTATGCTGCACGGGTAGACGGCAGGTCAAGGGCAGGGTGGCCTTCATCTGTCGGGCACGTAAACAGAGCAGCCACTTACCTGCCAATCATGGACTGTTCGCTAAAGGACCGGACACGGATCTGCAATATCCAGAGTCAGCAGGTAAACAAAGCATGCATAGAGGAGGGGCTGTACATCCAGAGTGCTTTTGACCTCCAGGTGAGACAATTTGGAGCTTTCTCTCAGCCTTGAGATTGTGAACACCCGTGCAGCAAGGCAACGTGTCTGTCGGGACCCATCAGCTAGCTGGTTAGCTCCAAATAAGAACTGACATATTGTTCTCGGGTGTGCCGCCGTTGTTATTCACAAGGTTTGTGCCATTACTTATAAAAGTGATATCAAGAGATGGATTCAAGAGAAGGAAGTTCTGAAACATGTACCATGTAGCTCAATTTATAATACTATTTGACATCATTTGACCCAAAAAATAAAAGAATTGTGGCATGCAATTTATACTTTGGAAAGTCATAGGCCTACACCGTAATGATATTTTTGTTGTTCAATTGTGTGAGCAACAATCAAAACGTCCCTGCTGTGAAGTAATAACAAATCAATTGAGTATAAACAGAACATAATACAGCTACTGATGAGAGCAGCTAAGGAGGAAAGCTCAATTATTTATTATTCATCAGGCATCTTGGTCATCATTGATAAAGCAAATTGTATTGGACACAATGCTATTTTGATGGTGTTGAGAAAAAAAGATAGGCTACTAGCAAAGCACGTTTCTTTGGAAACTTTCCAGTATATCACCGGTCAGCACCATCCAAAAAGAATGCGATGGTTATACAACGCGGGGCTGGTTTATTCTGGAGACTCCGAGATGTGCTCTTTCAGTCATTATAGGCTAATGTCCGTCATTATCCATTGTAATTTTACACACAACCAATCAACCGTCTACATTAACAGGGTCGATTTAAAGACTAAGATTCATACACACTCTGACGTTACACATCGCTTATTGCTTTTTATTCAGATGACAGCCACAACTATAACTGTACCGATGCACAAACAAGGTTCATTACAGTACACAGCTGTTTCACCGGTTATAGCACTGCATAAATCTACTCAGCATGCAGAACCAACACCTTGTTTGTACATCTATTCCATTAGAATATACTTTATTTTTAGGATTTTAACAAACCTTTACATTTTGACGTTCTTATTTGTGTTAATTGCATTGTAATGAAAAGTACAAAACAAAGCTTTGCTACTCCATAGAATATTCCATAAAATGTTTGCTATCTATGTTGTAAGCGTGGGCTAATCCATATCTTGAAGATATTTCTTTACCAGTAACATTTTCATTAGTTACAGTACATTTAGTAATTTCCTACCTTCTTTGTGGAAAGCCCTGGAGTGGAAGATGCACCTGATTTGGCAGGTGTTTCCATTTCGGGATATGTGTACCCTTGGATTAGAGCTGTTCTTCAATTTCATCCCACAATGCTGCCTTGCAAACCAATTATTCTTTCATATAGCAAAATGAGTTAGGCTATATGACATAACATAATTACAATTTGTTGCAAATTCTAATCAATAATCAATGACATGAGAATCTGATCACGATCACTGCAATTGATGTGGTAAAGTAAAACATCAGATAACCAAGTCCTATGTGTTACGATTTGCGTCTTGAATCCATTGAAAACAAATGCATTGTGTCTCATGTGATACTGAGTGTAGAGAACATTGGAAAACCCAGTATTCAGTCTGGATTAGAACAATACCGATAACAGGCAAAGTACATAATAGGATGGACTTTTTTCTGTCTTTAGTCTTGTTCATTATGTGCGTGAGGATTCAAACCACATGAAGTGCGTGAAGCTCCATTCATTGTTTGTGTGTCTGGATTGCTCTGTTGCATGTTTATCATCCTTGACAATGGCAAACGCTTTACCTGGAGTCCTTTCATAAACCCCTCATTTACAAAGTTTAGCAAAGATTAGTCCATTAAACAAATTACCGAGCCAAGCAGTTGATTTTCAAATGCCGCATCTTCAATCTGCGGCGCAGCATGGTGTCTATCTTCATGAGCGGAAAAAGCATTCTTAAGAAGATGAGGGGGAAAAAAGAGAAAGGGATTTGCCTTTGGTACACAAGAAAGCACTTAGAAGTAGAGGAACACACTGAGTGTTGAGATGGTCAATGAGGTACAAAAACCTTCGCTTGTCTTGGACACACCAGTTGAGAAATGTGCTTCGTATGAGTATATTATTGTAGTTACCACTAGTTTTTGCAAACATTCACACAATAATTTTGCAAAAGGTAAAAGTGGATTGCATTATTTATCCACTTAGTGACCCTGGGTTTCTTTGTGCCAAATGGTGGAAATTAATTAATGCAAAGAAGTAAAGTAACTGTGTTTTCAGGCATGGGCAGAGCTTGGACAGAGAAGGAGGGGTAGGGTCATAATCCCCTTAACCTTTCTGATGGTCTCACTGATTGCTAAGGAGAGGAGTCTGAATGGACACACTTTACTTTGTGAGTTCAGTAAGATCACTCTAAGAGACTGAAAAGCCTTCATATCATTAGATAAGGTCAGTAAGTCACAATTTTTAAAGGACATTCAATCCCACTTCTGCAAAACTATTTCCCCTCCCTCTATCTGGGCCTTTCTCACTTTTTCATTATGACTCAATGGCTGAGAAGGAAGAGATTAAAAGGCATTAATTCTAAAGTACAATCACGCCATTTTCCTCACGCTCAGCTGTGCTCTTTGGGACAGGTCCATGTTCAAACGCACATGACCTCTTATTTGAATAAGTTAATATAGTGGAGCTGTTTGTCAGGGTGGAGGAATAGGCCGTATCTGTTCCATACAGTTGGCTCCTGTTAGAATGTGATTCTTTTCATGTGTCAGAGTGAAGGTGCCATTCTCCTCCTCTGGTTTTATCGCTTCACAAGCCCTGACAGCTTCAAGCAGCTTTGTCCCAAAACAGTCATAAACCTCATTGCTGAATACAGGCTGAAGGCAATTGAATGACATATAATTTGTGTACAGAAGGTTCTTGGTTGCAGAATTACATGGTATTTGTGTGAATAAAGCAAACATTAGCACAATGTTCCTTGTGTGTTAGTCCAGTGTAATTCAAGGATTAGTGTGTACAGCTGTTATCAATCACTGTTGAGTGTTTAGGAAATTCCTAGTTCGAAGTTGAACTCCAACATAAACATGACATTTGTTAAAACCACAGAGTAAATGTTTGGACACAGAAGACAGATAACGTAACATACAACAAAAATCTAAATGTACAAACTGAAAAGTGTTATTATTTTTGTATGTCACAGAGGGTAACTTTTCTTTGCTACCATCATACAGAAAGAAAGCCACTCAAATTCTGTCTCTCCTGGTTCCCCTGAATGACACCACAATCCGTTCTGTCACCTGAAACTCATCTCTAGAAGAGATTAGCCTCTACAGAGCACTGCTGATTGGGGACTTCAGCACCTCACCTCAAACATGTCCCTAAGCCGATTAGTCATTTCTCCTGCAGGTGCACAGTGACTGACTACGGTTCATACTGTAGGTAATTATGTATATTTCGCTGGTGACCAAGATGACTGGTGATGTCACTGCTGTTGGTGAGTCCACATGTATTCCTTTGACAGTAATAACCAAGTGAAATGTTGATTGTTCATTGCCGGATAGTCATTACTGTTTCATGCTATTTCGTTTCAAGAGAGATCCTTCGCCAGAAGGGAACCCTAACCCTCGTTGGTATTTTCATATTTTCCACGTGAAACATAGCTGGTGAGAGAACGGAGCATGCTCAAATACATACTTACAGCAAAGTAATCTCTTTCCTGCACCCCTCTGTTCACAATACCTTCTTACAAAGACAAATTTATGTAAATCCATGCATATCCATAGCTGTTGTAAAATCCACATGAGGGCAGCAAAACATACTTTTCTCCCTATTCACTTCTCATAGGAGACATGGCACTGCTCTTCTATACTGTGTGATACCACACAGCGCTTCGCATACAGCCTCGTGGTATTATGCGGTGTACAGATTAAGGATTTTCCATATCACTCCTCTGGAAATATAAAAGTGCAGTAAACATCTGCATGATTTCAACATGTCGACAAACTCATCCACCCTTGTACTGGTAAGTTAGGTCACCAACAGTGTTCTGTCTGTGTTTATCTGTGTGTTCTGGGCACACTTTGTGGTTCTGCACAGACAGTACAGTATGTGTGTATATATACTCTACACGTATGTGTGTGTGTGTGTCTGTGTGGGTGTGTGTGTGCGTTTGTAGGGGGTGGTCGCTGAGATGTGCTGCCTAGATGCCTTTGCTAATAGGTTTCTTGTGAGTAGGCCTACTCCAGCTCTAGAGGTAATGTGTCACAGCTGAATTCCCTCAGCCATGTGGTCTGTCTCCGTGCCATCCCACTCCACTCCATCAAGCTGTCCCTGGGCATTGTGGCCCTGGGGAGAGTGGAGGACTGGGTGTCTAGGAAGCTTTGGGTATCAAGGAATAGAGATGTGAAGCTTTAATGCTTCTGTGTGTTTAAGGGTGATGATGTAAGTGGGATTTTTTTCTCCCTTTTTTCCCCGTTCCGTATGACATTTTCAGAGTCATAAAATGACACTGTCAGTGGTTCCTTTGCATTTTCAACGTAGCGAGGTTATTGTGTTTCCCTATAATAACCCTGTAATTGTATCATCCTTTCTCTGAGCCAAGGAGCGATCATATCGTCCTTAAAATCATTGTGTCATGGATTGATATGTGGACTACAAAGATAAATGGTGACGGCTGTTGTTGCAGTAGACAGGTTTATCTCTCATCAGGGCAGGCAAAGGGTGGACCCCCCCCACCCCACCCCACCCCCCACCCCACCCCACCCCCCACGCCCCATCAGGGAGAAGACACAGAGCTCCCAGACCAGAAGCAAACACAACAGCCCATCTCCAGAGTTCACCGATATGATTATCCTCAAGTGTCAATACAGACAGATTTGTGAAGGATCCCTGCCAGGTTGTAAATTAATAGCTTTGACCTCATGATGCCATCACAAGCAGCTCAGCTTCTTAATTAAGATAGGGTGGTGAGAAGCAGTCAGTATACAGGGACAGCTATTATGATCCCATCTAACTAACGACACATCACAACACAGTTGATCTACTGTAAGAAACAATACACAAGGTTACAAAATGTTTTTGGGCTTGGATTTGTTCACATTTTTTATTTGATTTGAAAGAATGAACATTGAAACAGACCTGCAAAGATGTGCAAAGCGATATCAATACAGAAAAAACCCACCCCACCTCTGGGCCTGTTGGAACAAGCCCTTAGTTGGTGCAGGTCCTTCCAGGACTTTTCAGGTCCTTCCAGGTCCTGCCAGGTCCTGCATAATCCTGCATGTATGACTAAGCTCATTTAGTTCACTAGGTGAGGAGCGATGCCCCAATAACAGGCTCGTTATTCCCAATTAGGCCCCCTAGCATCCATCATCTAATGCCATTTTAAACCATGCGGAAGGGCCATTTAAGAGTCCCATTAATAGTGCCCATGTAGGGTGATAGAGATAGAGTGGAGATGGTTGTTGTATCCAAAATGCACTTGACTCGTGTATTTCTTCGAATTTCAAATAAGCATGTAAAGTCTTCACAATTTGTTTTTGTTTTGAACAAAAAACGCATCCTCTATCTCGTATAATAATATTCTGCTTCACGCCCACCTGCATTTCCCAACCTTGAGCTGTGTATTGGAGCTTGTTTGGTCTGGCCAGGCTGGACATGTGTACTGTAGTGATCACATATCTTTTGTTTGTTTCTTTTGTTGTTGTTTTTTTTCCAGTGAGCTTAGCAGACCAGAGGCTCTACTCACCTTATCTGTAGGAGGAGGATGGCTGACCCTGATCAGACAAGAGACCTGTGATCTTTCCGGAAGGTGCCCTCCACCAAGAACATGGTTTTGAAAAAAAAATATATTTATCTGATTACTCCCCCCCCCCAAACGTCTGTGGTGTGAGGACAGCCAATGACTAGCCTCCCAGTGAAGAGCCCTGGGCGTCGGCTGGTTTGTGTGTGCTGAAGGTCAGTACATGCTGACCTCTGCGGAGCTACAGTCCTGTTTACCACATGGCTCTCAGACTAAACCCAATTACAGGCCTCTAGTGTGACAGCCAAGCTAGCAATATCTCACACACCGCACATATCTCAAACATTGCACACATATACTGTATATATTCTACACATCATCCCCACACTTATGCAGTAACAGTATTCGTACCAGACTGATATTCATCTTCTATTGTAAGACAGTGTAACATCCCTGGCCCTGCACCTGTCATACTACATGTGTATTCCACACACCACATATGCACACCCCCCCACTCCAACACAAACAGCTCAGTTCTGGTTGCCTAGGCATAAGTGAAGCTTTTTGACCTGTCTGGGGATAAATATATACTGTATATGTTTATAAGCAGACAATTTAGCACCAGATCATTACCAGCAGGTTAGTTTGAGCATGAGAAATGTTAGTTCCTGATGGGCTTTATATTGGGATGAATGTGATATCTCCATAAACCTGTCTTCATTATCTGAAAAAATGATAAGCCCTTGCTAATGTTTGGTGATTTATTCAACAATGCCTTATTTATGCAATACCGTTCTGGCCTCAGTAATCATACAAGTGTTTGCAAAACAGTGATGGATGGTGAGGTCCCTGTTCTCAACAGTATTTCTGCTTTGGATCATTAAACCAATAGTTGAGAGAAACACTGCATTTGCCACAGTCGTAACCTCTGAAAGTTCATACAGTAAACACACTAAAATGGCTGATCAAAGTTGAAGAAGAAGAAGACGATCATAAACCTGCTTACACAAATAAACACACATACTGTAAACACACGGCCCCAAACCAGTGTAATGTGTTCATGACATTTTTTGTATGTTTCTTTTTCTACTCTTGCAAGATATGATTTCAGATTAAAAACAACCATGCATCATTTTTCATATATTAGGATTAGTGAATATCGGGATCAGGAAATATATGCGTATTTAAAGGCTAATGCCGTCCATCGATGCTGGAGAAATAGGCCAGCAGATGAGAGAGAGGACAGCCAGATGACAACCATCTGGACGAATTGGGTAATCATGGGAAGTGTGTGTGTACGTGTGTGTTTGTTTGTTTGTTTGTTTGTATAAAAGGGTGTTATCACAAGAGCACAGGTTGCAGAAACAGAAAATATCAAAAATGCTATGCAGGTCTATTCAATCGTGCTCTGTTGATTGGGTAATACATGTACAGTAAACTTGCTGAAGACCTCAAGGCACTCTGCTTAAGACATTAAAGACTTATACCTCAAGAGAACTTAAAACAACAACTTTTCAATGTTTTGAAATGCCAACATCCTACCAATTCTCAAATGCCTGCTACGGCAATTAGGGCAGCTAACGAATAAACCAGAATCCGGTTTTGGCCAGGGCAACGTAGACAGGTCCTGCTCTACCTGTTCAAACGGCTGAAAGCGAGTATGGGTGGAGCAGAGACGACGTGCTCCATATGCCGCCCGGGCAGCCCATGAAAAGAACAGGGAATAGTGGGAGCCAAGGAGAAGGGGAACATCATGAAAAGCTCCAATTGGATATGTCGTCCGGTTCTTTGGCACGGTGTGCAAGGGGGATAACGAGGCAGGTGGCAGCAGGAAGGAAGGAGGGAAGGCACCGTCACTCCAGTCTCTTCTGTTTCGCTGTCCTGTGTCGCTTTCAAAACAAAGTCTATGGGGCACCAGATCTGGGTGTTTTGGTAAATAATTAGGGTCCTCTGTAGTGTGGGGGCCTTGTTCTGTCCTAAAAAAAATGATGGCCCTGTAGCTACTTCCTCCCTTGGGGGACATGGCTATGTCGGCGCTACGCTCCCAAAGCATTATGGGAGAGGAAATGATGGTAAGCGGAGGACCATCTGCTTTGCCACTTGCCATTTCTGCCTGTGCCAACATCCCGCCTGCCTCCCGTCTCTCAGGTGGGAGCTGAAGTAGCTCTCCAAAGCTATGTTATGACACACTTTACACACACACACACCACATACACTCCAGAAAATATGCTCAATATTCCAATACTCCACTTCAACCTAATGCAGCCAGATGTGCAAGTGTGGTTACTTCAAAGGAATATATTTTAATTTATTGTATTTTCCTTCTTCTAAACACCTCTTAGGATTGTCACCTTGTGCACGCACAGTACAGTAGCATGCATGTTTTCATTGCTATGCTAATGATGTCACATCCGATGGTTTCATGGTAAGATGGGGCACAGATGGATGGCCCTGATTGATAAGAGAGCATGGTTGAGAGACAGACTGGAGAAGGCTGGTGTGCATTTAACACCTGTCTTTTTATCTGTGTGGGAACGATGTTTCAGAGAGACAGGAGCGAGAGAGAGAGAGAACAACTTCCCTCTCCTTGACCGAGACCTATAGTAACGACATTGAGAAGCCATTTATTTCCGCTGACCCACTCAGTCAAGCTGAAGCTCTGGATTTAGGCTTTTCTTCCTTCTTTTTTTGCTCCCCGTAGGAACTGACAGTCCTGCAATTACTACAAACACTGAGGATGATGGCTTTGAGATTTTGTTCAGATACTGGAATCGGGCCCCAATCTGTCCTGTTGATACCATTAAGACGTCACAGTGGATGGGGAAGAGGAAAGGGTCAGAAAAAGACTTGTTATTCACCATGGTCACCTGGCTCTTGCCTTAGATTATTTTCACAAGTTTAGCAACCTACACTTATGTAACAGGTCAACTTGACCTCATTCAAAAGACAGACAGAGACGATTGGTTTATTAGCTGCCTTGTCAAACTGTTAAAGCATAACCACATGAATCTTTTTGACTAAATATTAACATTTTACTTCGAATTTGTATTTGGTTAGCCATGCACTTTCAGGCAAATGTGAAGCGGTCTTTCTTGACAGAAAAGGAAGAAGAATATAATGGGAACCTTTTCCATCTGACTCTACTATTAAGCCAGAAGCAAAGCACTTCAAAAAGGTTCATGCAGTGAACATTTTGTCTTTTGCAAGAACACAAAACAGAACACACAAATCTTGAGTCTGTAACTTAACCGTTCAACCCTCCTCGTGAATAACATGGAAAGGTAGAGCCCAGGAAACGTGGAGAAGAAGTTTTAGTCAATTCTGAATCAGTTCACCATTCCTCTAATCCTGCCTTAGTGTCAGACTGGAGACCTTAATCTCTTCACGGTTGAAGTTATCAAACAATGACAGATACTTCACTGATCCGTTTACAGCTGGAGATGAATATTTATTTGTGACTTCATGTTGGTTGTAGTGCTTGTGTCAACTATGTATAATGTGGTACTTGATCTACTACAAAGATCCATGACTACTTTATGGCTATTTTTATCTTATTTAGCATTTGTTCAACCTGTTGACAACATATTAAGTATTTTAATTGAATAACTACTAATGTTTTTAATAAAACACCAGTCCTTGATTATGGTGTCAGCATAGCTTCACCAAAATGAACAAATACTGTATGTCACTGACTGCAATATATGCAGTAAGAATCAATGGCACACTCATGTGTAATACAATGTAAAACTACTGTAAAATTCTACAAATGTGATTGCAGCATTAATACATCATCTACTGATTTACAGTAACTTCCATGTTAACTAATGTACTAGTGTTACAACGACCGGAACACAGCACTGTATGTGATTGTTTGTACGGATGAATGTGATCTGAAGGTATTCATTCACAATGCATGTGCCATATCTGTACTGTATATACAGTATACTGTGTATTTCCTTTCTATTTCAGGCCCCCACAGCAAGGTTAAAACTTGAATATTTGTGGTTGAAACAGTCAGATCATTTGGGACAGCAACTCTTTGAATACAAAGCAATTACACTTTACGTGAGGAGACGTCCTTTACGCTGAGATGGTTTCATCCAGTCTGAGGCATTAAAGTAATTACGGTCAAATTCACCAAGGATTCACCAAGGATTTTAATTTGACCAGATGAACTCAAACAAGTTGCATTGTTTTATTTAGTCTTTGAAAGCAGATGTCTAGGGTGGTGGACTCGAACTCTTCAGCTTCCTCTCTCATCCCCAGGTAGGGTTATTTTTACTTGTGGTACCTTGTCGTTCTGAGGTTGCATAAATAGCTATCCGGTTGATTCCAGTATCTATCCAGTTGATTCCAGTGTCCAGAACTACAGTCAACTAAAATACTGTCATATTGTTTTTGTCATTGTTTGCCTTATTGAAACTCACTTAGAATAGAGGCTTGTTCTGTGGAGTTAGTGTATGTTCAAATTCGCTCAAGACCAGATTCTAAACATAAAAGGTTGGGTTTTCTATGTCCGTGGATTTTCTCCCCTCTCTAGCATTAGCATAATGGAATTATGGGAGCCAGGCTATGTCTTTAGTGGACCATTAGGCAGGACTTTACTGGATTGTAATTAGTGGCTTCTGCCCTTAACCTTAATTAACATGCAAATGGCGGTTCTGAACACTAGAAAGAAATATTTGGCATATAGGGAAAAGAATGTGATGGAAAGTGATCAATCCATACTAAACGGTTCTATTTTTATCAATCACATTTAAGAGCACTTCAAATAAAAATGCCATGCTTTACAGGGGATCTACAACGAACTACAACTATAAAATAAGATTTGTTTGGTAAGGAGAGCCATTATTTGATTATAAATTAACGTAAGTATAAATGATTTGTTACGTGGCAAGAACAGAGCTAATATATGCATTGTCAGATCTGGTACATTTCAAAGTAAAAAAGGTATTTTCAAGAACAAAGACAGTTTACAAACCAAAGGCCTAATTTACCTGACAAGTTCATTACAATACTCCCCCCTCCCTGTTGCCTGGTTGCACACATCCAGTCATCTGTCCTTTTTTTCTCCACCCAATATATATCCTAATAAGACACTGTACTTGGACTTTGAACTTCTAAACTAGCCGTCCCATTTGCAATTCTAATGTGCTCATTTGAATTAAATGCTGCTTGCCATGAATACAATTGAACTTTTCAGACAAGTCAGACAAGACCCTGCCAGACATAGCTGTGGACATGGACACATTAATCACATGAGAGAATGGCCATTGGCTGGCTTGTGGCAACATCCTTCATAGGCATGTGGAGAGAGGGGTGAATACTCCAGGTCATTTTCCTTTTGTTAACCCCATCTTATTAAAGTCTAAAGTCATCTCTGGAAGACATGGTTTTTACAGGGCTGACTTTGTAATAAGACTATTAATAACATACCTGCAAAATGTATATTAGTCAGTTCAATCCCTCCGTCAGTCCGTGAGCGTCTATCCATCTATCTATCTATCTATCTATTATCTATCTATCTATCTATCTATCTATCTATCTGGGTGATAAAAAAAAACGTTTTGTGCAAGTTCAGAAGAATCACTGTTTTCTTGCCTTTTACTAAGTAAAATGTTCCCGTAATTCCATTTCAGACCTAATTTCCAATTGCATAGTATTACAGATCAAGTAAAATATCCTATTAGTTCCCATCTAAAAATACAGTAATCTGTGAAATGATTAGCAACACAATATAAAAATGAATCTTATCCATTGACCATATGTCTTTTTCATGTGAAAATACATCAACCTAAGTACAGTAAATTAAAGGTCCAGGGAGGAATTCAAAAAAACTAAAAAACATTGGATCATTGCTCAAGCCCGACAGCTTTCTCAATAATTCATACAATTAGTTTTTCTCCTTAAGCAAGCTCTCTTGTTTTAGTTACCCAGCTCAACCCTGGTCCTGGCCTCTGTCTTATTAATCAGCCCCTATCGATTTTATGTAAAAACTAATTAAAACCCTGACATGTGCAGTTGAGTCCAGACATCTGTATGTGTCAAGAATGCAAAAGCATCCCTACTCCCCCTGACACTCTCACTCTCTCATCTCCAGATCAGTGGGCTAAGCTGTTCAACCCACATCCCAGAGACACAAGGAGACCTAACACATTTCCAGAACTAACCGTGGAAAGTGTTTGACTGCTTGCTTTCCATGTTGCAGTAGCTTCATATTCTTTCAAAATAATGTGAAATATAGATTCTGTTCTATACCAAACTAATTTATGATGTGAAATAAACAGTTTTAACTAAAGTTTTAACTAATGTGACCTGGCACATGAATTTGCTGCATGTAAAACACAGTAGTGGATAAACAATTAACATATTCAGCCCCTCGATGATAAAGAGTCCCCCTCGCCTTATTAAGAAGTGCCGTCTTTATCCAGTTTATCCCCGCTGTTTTATGAATTCACAATTACACCTCGTTAATGTGTAATTTACATAATTACAAGGAATGGGGACAGTGTTCACAGTAGGACGATACACTGCCTTAGACTTAATAATACTATCTCATGTTGTGGATATGTTATTGACTCTTTAGCATGCACAACATTTTCTGGAAATGTCAGTATTTGATTTACAGTAATAAAGGCCTACTAATACATTGTCCTACTTTATTTTAGGTAAGGTGAATCTAAGATAGCTTTGTCAATAAGTAGGCCTCCTTTTGATAATTCATGATACTAATAACATTTCATCACACCTGCTTTTGTAATGAAATACCGTTATCTGGCAATCTGATTTACCTGCATTCTATAGCATTTAAGCATTTTCTATTTCAGGAATGTCCTTTTGTATTTCTTTAGATTTCACATATGAGTTTGTTAATCACATAACACATAAAAAGGTAGAAAATTACAATTATAATGGGTCCTAAGAGGCTCTTTGGCAGAGGCAGGTACTTTCATCTACCTTCACCAGGTTATTTGTAAGATAAATGAAACAGCAGAAACAGATGACAGGTCTTTAGCTCAACTATAAAATGCAATTAACCAGCAAATGAGGCCAGGCAAATGTCTTGGACCAATCGGCGTGGGTACAGGCCACAGGGGAAGAGAGGAGAAAGGTAATTCTCACACAATCTGCAAACTGTTCAGTCAACCGGTCTGATAAATGGCATATGACATTTTAGCTGCCACTGATTTGAGTTGGCGAAGGTGTTAAATTTAATCTTGAAATATGTATTTTATTCAAGAGCGGGGACACAGCCTAGACCACAATCGTATTTTCTCATGAAACCTGTGTCCATGATTGTTTGCTGTAATGAATTCAAAACAATTGTGTCACCAATTTTCTCCATGTGGAGAGAGAAGATACAAGCTAATGGCAAAGCTATCGTCTGTGAGACTGAAGTGGGGACTGTTTCTACACCGTGTCATTCCTGGGCTTTACAACTGCACAGTTGACCACTTTCAAAAGTGTGTTCTCTGTTCACACTATATAAATCATGTTTATTTCCCTGCCCAAAATCAAACTACTACTAAACTACACATGCTTGTAAACGCTTCACTGAGCTTTTGTTAAGGTTACTTGTAGGGTTTATGTTAGGTTTAGTTTTAGATTTAGACACTGTACTTGCGTGGTGTGTAAGTAAGTCATGTAAGGCTTTATAGTTGTGTGGTTGGGGTTAGTTTGATTTGAATAGATTACTACTACAATAAAACAGGTTGTACCTCACTGCTATCCTGAAGTCAGACTTTTATGCCCTCGTTCCACTTCTTATAATAACTCTTCAACGCATCCATTAATGCAAGGCAGTAACCGAGAAACTCCCTCATTGAATTGACTGCATAAAGGTTTCACCACATTGCCCAAAAAGTTAACTTAAAAGGTAGAACAATCGTCCATTTTGCCTTTCACAAATAACTGAACAGAGAATACTGTACCCTTTACGAGAGCAACATAAAGGTCTATCATCCACCATGCCCAGGGCCCCGTTACTATGCCAAGATGTTCTCTTCACCAACATAATATACCTTTACTATAGCAAAGCCCTTTGCTGCTGTACTTAACCCTATTTCTTAAGCGAAAACATGTAGCTACAAAGCCGCCGTTATTGCAGACGAAAGAAGACTAAATGGACAACAGCAATGCTAGCTAATTGCCCCAACTTTGCTGAATGCTCAGTACCCCTGGAAAGCCACTTGGCGGAGAGACAAAGACCTGCAGTCCTCAGCCAGAGATGGCCCACATCCTGGAATGGAACTTCTTCTCCTGACAAAGCTGTCCTTCTCCCTCCCCTCCACCTCCCTACCCCCACCCATACCTGCACCCCTCTCCCTGTCTTGATACAAGTCGAATGCATAAAGGTCTTGAGATTTATGGCAGGAGCTGAGCCTAGCTGGTAGGGTAGAGTCTTTGGGGGTTTACACATCCCTCCATTTGTTTTTCACATTACTGATGTTTCACTTAATGTGCGTGGAGCATCCCCACGAGAAAGCTAGGTTGGCCTGTTCTCAAGTTCAGGCTTCATTTAGCTTCCCTCTTGTCTCCTCCAGAGATAGCCCCGGACATACAGACCCCTCTCCCGACGATCTATTAATACAGGCAGAAGAGGAGAGAAGGGAGGGAGTGAACCCAAACCCACCTGGCAAGACAATACTGATCCACCATGCTGCATGTTTGTTTGTTATAACATGAAATGTATGACTGAAACACCGAGCTGGTACATGCCTCATTTTAGTAGTGCTAAAACAGCAATGTAGTCACCCCAAAAAACACAAAATACCTGACACCTACATATAGGTAACAATTTGTGACTTGGTTATCTTGGTTAACATTGATTCCGGGGATGTTAATACATTAGTACATTTCTAGTATGTGTGTGCACATGCTTACTATTGAGAAATGTGTGTGAGCTTTGCCTTGAAACCTGCTGTATTTTTAGATCCAGCGTGTACGGTAATGATCACTTTACACGATTTTTTACTAAACTCTTTGATGGCCATTCCTTTTTAGATGGAACATCCAAATAAGCTTATGTCTGCAGGAATCCAGCCTTGTGCCGGTTCTTAATGTCACCTGCTCCTGTCTCTTCAGTTGGCACTGAAATGCTTTACAAAAAGAAAACAGAGACCAAGCAATAAATCTTTATTGAAACAATTAGGGAGCAAATGTTATTTACACCCCATAATTGGACTGAGCTATCTCTCCGCTCTGAGAAATTAAAACTCAAGGGGAGTTAAAATGGACACCAATTATTTTTTGCTGACAGAATCAGCAAAACAGCAAACAGCAACAAAGGTAGTCCCCAGGAGGAAGATATTTCAGTGAGAGGTGAAGAGAACTTGGTAACGTCCTTACAATGTTACATTTCCATATAGATAACTTATACAGAAATAAGAAACTAATTTGCACAGCTGAAAAGAAATCAATTAGGTGCAACAAAATACTTTCTCTGACACCTTGAAAGGTACACATGACATGGTTACACATTCTAATGGGCTCTAGAGCTAGGGTAGCAGGGTGTGTTTGGTGTGCATGGTGTGTGAGTTGATAGACATGAGGGCTCTGACAGCCAGTAAATGTCAGCCACACATATAAGACCACACACGGCTTATTAAAAACCTGTCGCCAGGACAGGAGGAGCTAACAGGATGTTCTGTGGCTGATGAGGATTTATTACCGCCTGCCATCTCCACTAAATAACATTTCTACAATCTGAAGCTTTAAATAAATCATGCTGCCTATACAGTGTGCTGTTGTACACAGCATGCGGCGTGGCACTACGATTTTGTGAGTAGACATATCACTACTACAATTATTTCATTCAGTTTTGTTCTACTCAAGATAATGAGTCTATGCAGGCTGGGATGAGTTGAAAGGTCATCACAGGTCAAACCCAAACTGATGTGACTACTGTAAATGTAGTTAAAGTTCATAGGATATTGAGTCTATCCAGATGATTATCTAAGGCAGTTGACTGTATTTGATATACAGTACATGTCAACCTTAGAACACCTGTGGTTTTCGAAAACCCACTTTTCCCTTAAGATCAAGATTCAACACTGTTGATGATTCTGTTTCAGAATATAATAACAATATTTTATGAATTTAGCAGCATCGTTTTGGAAGAACATTATAGATCCCCTGACCAAGTACTGATGGATATTGGTATCCATTAGACACATACTCTTATATTTGAAGGTCAACATGTAAATGATTTATCTTAATATTGTGTTATGAATATTATTATTTGTAATGTAAGTAGTAGTAGTAATACTATCAATAGTAGTTCTAGCTTTTAGTGATCTGTTTTACCAACTTTATCAAACAATGACACATTTTTACATGTCTGATGTCAAACTTTGGTTTTGTATTCATGAGGAGTAGGAAATGATTCTTTGTTGTCCATTGAACTATTTCATTAGATGGAAAGTGCACCCCAAAAGTATATGGGGGTTCTCATCATTATAGCGCTTTGAAATTGAACTGGTAATGTCAGCCATAAAAAGTACTGTGATTGAATCCAATCTGCTAAGCAAACTCAGAGCAGTCTTCATTTGGATCAGGAAGAAGTGTGGTACCAGTGGGAAAGGCTATATTGTGTTCTCTGTCCTCACTGGACAAGGTCAATTAGAAAAGGACATGGATTGGCAATCAAATCTGACACCAAAGATTGACTACGGTGATTATGGTCATGCAGATGGGGAGCTTTAAAGGTTATTAATAATGATTTATGGAATTAATTAAAAAGTAGGAAAATACTCCGTGCCTTAAATACTATATAGAAGTCCACGAGAGGAGTATTTACCCCTTACCTCAAGCCATGGGCGATTATATGAAATTGATGAATTTGGTTTAATATGGAACGTTATTCTAAGGTAGATACATGTGTCTGTGAAAGTACAATTTGAAAAAGAAAATTGTTTCTGGAAATTACACGATCAAATCAAAATGTATTTGTATAGCCCTTTTTACACACAAGCATGTCACAGAGGGCTTCACATACGCCCATAGAACAATCAAAAACATCTCTCATGACTTAAGTTTACAATGGAACTCTTATTTGATCTGTTTGAATAGAACATCATACAGAAATGTATCAGGTATTGCGTTGTCATGTATGTTTCCAGGGAGCCATTGTCTTTAAAGATCAGTTACCATATCTGACTATGAAACTGTTATTTTTGGATTAGTAATCACTCCACACATTTCAAGCTGACATAATCTCCTGATATATTGCTCCAAGTCCACTAATTAATCTTTTCTTTAACGAGGCAGGCGAGCTAAACCACTTTGCCCCCTCCCATGTCACTGTCGTTTGTTTCTTCATTTTCCCTCTGAAGTGATGAATATTCACAACCACACTGGAGCATGGAAAACAAGGGCCGTAGCACGTGTGGGCTGTTCCTGAAACTGAAGTGGCTATTATAGTTTTGTTTTTAGTTACAGTGGGCTGGTGAAGTATGCTAGCACAATGAATGATCTTATCTTAACGTGTTTTGGTTAGCAAATGCTAAGTACTTTACAATGAATGTACACTATGTGCAGACATGGGTTGTTCATAAAACCTACTGAACTATATAAAATGACCTATCAGATAAACTGCATACCATACAGTAGTATATACAGTACTCAGAACCTAAACCTAAAGGTTCCTAACGGAACTGAATCTGCGCTGAGGTAACTGTAACCATAACTTTAATATCCTTCACCAGTGTGTGTCTTGTACAGTCGTATGCAAAAGTTTGGGCACCCCTGATAATCTCCATTACTTTCATCTATAAAATGTTGGGCGTTTGGATGAGGAACGTCTTTGTCATATATATACACATACGTCATGGACAGTGATATTTTAGCCGTGAAATAAGGTTTATTTGATAAACAGAAAATATGCCATACGCATCATAAGAGAATTAGACACTTGCATAAATTTGGGCACCCCAACAGAAAAATCACATTAATATTTAGTAGAGCCTCCTTTTGCAAAAATAACAGCTTCTAGACGCTTTTTATATCCTCTGATGAGTGTCTGGATTCTGGATTGAGGTAATTTGGACCATTCTTCCTTACAATACATCTCCAGTTGAGTAAGGTTTGATGGGTGCCTAGCGTGGACAGCCCGCTTCAAGTCACCCCATAGATTTTCAATTATATTCAAGTCTGGGGACTGGGATGGCCATTCCAAAACATTGTAGTTGTTCCTCTGCATAAATGCCTTAGTGGATTTGGAGCAATGTTTCGGGTCGTTGTCCTGCTGGAACACCCAACTGCGCCGTAACTTCAGCTTTGTTACAGATTCTTGAACATTATTGTCCAGAATTTGCTGGTACTGAGTTGAATCCATACGACCTTCAACTTTAACTAGATTCCCAGTTCCTACACTAGCCACACAGCCCCACAGCATGACGGACCCCCCACCAAATTTTACTGTGGGCAGCAAGTGTTTTTCTAGGAATGCTGTGTTCTTTTGCCTCCATGCGTAACGCCTCTTGTTGTGACCGAATAACTCCATCTTTGTCTCATCAGTCCACAGTACTTTGTTCCAAAATGAGCCTGGCTTGTTCAAATGTAGTTTGGCAAACCTCAAGCGAGCCTTTTTGTGGCGCGTGTGCAGAAAAGGCTTCTTCCGCATCACTCTCCCATACAGCTGTTCTCTGTGCAATGTGCGCTGAATGGTCGAGCAATGCACAGTGACACCATCTGCAGCAAGATGACCTTGCAGCTCTTTGGAGGTGATCTGAGGGTTGTCCTTGACCATTCTGACCATTCTTCGCCTTTGCCTCTTTGTTATTTTTCCTGGCCTGCCACTTCTGGCCTTAACAAGAACTGTGCCTGTTGCCTTCCATTTCCTAATGACATTCCTCACAGTGGAAACTGATAGCTGAAACCTCCGGGATAACTTTTTGTAGCCTTCCCCTAAACCATACTGCTGAACAATCTTTGTTTTTAGATCATTTGATAGCTGTTTTGATGCCCCCATTTTGCCACTGTTCAGAGGAGAATCAAAGAGAAGCAAAACTTGCAATTGGCTAACTTAAATACCCTTTCTAATGATTGAATGCACCTTTTTATGTAATTGAAGGCTTAACGAGTTAATCAGACTAACTATGTGTTGCAGTTAATCAGCATTTAGTAGGCAGAGGTATTCAAATCAAATAAATGATAAGGGTGCCCAAACTTTTGCACAGCCTTTTTTTCACATTTGATTTAATTTCACACAACTAAATACTGCTACACCAAATATCTTTGTCTGGAAAACACCCCAGCACTCAGTGTTAACTAGAAAAGTAATATTACAATATTATATTGATCTTTTTTGGTGAAGACAGGAAATTATCATGCAGCCTCAGAGGGGTGCCTAAACTTTTGCATACGACTGTATGTGTGTGCGTGTGTGTCCATGTGTGTGTTTGTGTTTGTGTGGAAAAGTCTGAGAGAAACAGAGAGAATGAGAAAAGGGATCTGAGAAAGAGAGGGAAAGTGAGATATTGAGTGAGGAAAATGAAGAACAAGAGAACACGAGGTAAACCATCACAGAGTACATCTAACATGGTGTTGGAGACTAATTATACAGCAAGGCCACTCTAAGTCCACCGCAGCTTCAGGGTCTGCAGGCTAGAACGGTCCGACACCTCTACCCCACTCAGGGGTGGGAACAGCTTCTCATGCATGGCTTATTACCCCAAAGACCTGCTTCTGAGACAGATAAGTCACTTGCTCCTTCTAGCCCTGCTCCTCAGTGGACACATATCATGTAATGATAAATTTCACTTTAGGCAATTTTCAGTTTGATGGGTGGAAACGCGGAAACCAAAAAAAGAGGGGGAATGAAAGAAATGTGGCCACCCTGGGACGTCATCTCTGACCCCCATCACGGGGTGCCCTCCTCTCGTCCTGTGTTCGAGCGACATCATGCCCTCCCTCATTTTCTCTGGGTCTGTCTCTAATGGGATTTGGGTTTTATATTAAGCGTTCCCCCTCCCCTTCCCCCCCTCACATCTCTCTGCACTGTCCTGGCTATTCACTGAGTGATATGAATTTAAAAAGTGAATAAATCCACAGAGTAGGCTTCAAATAGGATTGTGCGTGCTTGTCTGAGTTAACCTGACCCTTCTAGGTAATTCTGCTCTGCAAAGTGACAGGGAAGGTTATGGAGGGTGTATGTAGGCCACCATTTACACCTGCCTCGAGAGAGGAAGTTCTCTGACAAAACTAGTTCATTTAAAGCTGGGAGACTAGGCATTTTTAGCCTTAACGAGGGGCACTGTTTTCACCAGGAACATAAACTGCTGAAATTCTCCAGTAACGTACATGTAGATTTATTCCAACACTTTTGATATATTAGTAATATTTCAAAATATGAATTTGGACAGATTTACAGGTAACCATAAAACTAATGGTGAGTAATGGGTTTGACGTAGTCCCACTAAACAAATTGTAGGTGTGGTATCCTCAGGATGCAATAATGGGTTATCTGAATGCATCTAGCATTGGTGGGGAGAAATATTCAAACAACATAAAGCCTTCTCCATAATGATATAATCTGTCTGAGCTGGATGAGAACATGACAAATTAGCAGCATAAATAGTGATGCAGCACAGGTGAGTGATTTCCATCATGTGGTAGGCTTTGTGGGTTTTGTGAAAAGTTCAGATGGAGATAACTCCTACTTCTGCTCGGTGGGGGGAATTTCTCCAGCACTTTGAGGTCAACGTCAGCTGTTTTTTGGCAAACTGTTTTCCGAGATTCAGGACATCCAAGACCCCGATGAGAATAATAAACGTCATTATCCACAGTGAAGGCAGCTCTTCTCAATACACAACTTGCAAAACAACACAAGATGGGAACAAATCCAACATGCCCCATTATCAGTGAACAACTACAACAGAAAGGCCCATATATATACAGTCTATATTCACATACACATACAGTACATACATACACTTACAAAATATAAGCCTGATTAAAGAAAAAAATGATATGTGGACAAAGACAAAGAGCCAGTACCTGGGTAAGTGGCATCTATTTGTCAGAGCGTTGCGTTGGTCATGCATTTAATCTTGATCCAGCTGACATGTTGGGTGTCACAGCTAATTAGAGCAGTAATACATAGCCCCATTAATAACTGCCTTGACAGCCTCGGAGTGATTTCTTTCATAACTACAGTGGACAGGTCCTGGGGTTTGACGAGACAGGCAGAAGAAAAGAGATCAGCGTGGGAAATCCAAAATGCCCCACGATCTTTACTTCCATGACGCAATAACACCAAGACGTATAGCAAGCTGCATGTTTCACAAACGAACAAAACATGCAATGCAACAGTTGTGATCATTTGGAAGCTCTCTTCTTACATTTTTGATATCGACTATACCTCTTATCTGAACTTGCGTCTACTTCACCAAATGTACTTCAGTTTCACGTTATCCTGTGTGTGTGTGGAAGTGCGTGTCAGAGCCTAGCCAGTAGCATGCGTGTGTTGGGAAACAGACTCACCATCAAAGTTCGCACCGCTCCGCACCTTAGTGACCATCACCTTGGATCGTCTGCTCGGCTGGGTCTGATGGAGGGAGAACGTGAGGATATGACGTGACACTTAGGGCTATGTTCACTGCTCGGACAAATAAAACCTGTCAGCTTCTCTTTTACACGCACCATCCCTAACCCCGCTCTGTCACCCCACCCCCACATGCACACGGAATCAGTGACACACACCCTCCTCCCCACTGTCACCTCTGTGTGTGTCCATTGGGTTTCTAATCCCACCTTTCCTGACAACCAGAGCCCTGAGACCATCCATCTCTCCAGCCTCACCAGGGACTATGATTGGACAGGATTCCCTATCTGAGGAGCAAAAGGGTGGCACAGTGAAATGGCCAGATATAGAAAGATCAAAGTTAGAATGTGGAAACTATCAAATGTGTTAAGGAAAGAAAAAAACACGTTAAGGTACAGTGTTAGCATATTTCCAGTTAATCTATTTCAGCAATTGACGAACTGTGTAAGGTCTGTCCCTATTCAAGAAATAGTTTGGGCCTATACAGGTCCGGACTGATAACATACAATTGTATTTAACTGCATTTCAACCCATATTGGAAAGCATATAAAAGCATACCACCACCCATCCACTTTCATCTCTGGGGATGCAACGAGAGAGACCAAGAACTAAAAGGTGTGCCAGAGAGTGTCGTCCTGGATTTATCAGACCACCAAATGTGACAACAGCCCCGCCAGAAGCCTTCTGTGTCGGGTGTGATTCGACGTGATGGCTTTTGAAGTGTGAGGACCTTTCGGCAGCGGCTAATTAATTGTAATGAGCCTGGCACACGCCCGTCGGTGACAGCGGTGGGTGAGGAGCGCTGCTCTGCTCCGTGCCGGGACTCCGGCTCCAGATCACTCAGAGTTTTGCCGGCAGCCAGACTGAGCGCTGTGCGTATAGTGGCGACGCTCCAGAGACCCAGCTCTGGCACTCACCTAGAAACACATCTGTTCTGGTTAATCGTTGGCGTCGCCCGCAAATACATTTCATTATCAGCTTTAAAGCGGGGTAAACTGGAGCTGTGGTGAGGCGAAACAAATGGTTGCAGAAATGTCATAGAGATCAACAATCGGGAATGCAAAGCCTATGTGGAGGACCTGGTGCTTTAAAACGTCAGTTTCCAAGGTTATTGATTTAACACACACACTACTAACCTATTCTTTTGCGTCCATTTTGTCCAGACATTGAACGTCTTGCTCTGAGTTCGATAGTACTGAAAAGAAAACACGAAGACAAGCACATGAGAACACAATGTAAAATGCCAGTCTTTGACACAAGGCAAAATCCATGTATTCACTTGAAATCTCTAGTGCGTTTGCTGTACAGACGAGAAACCGAGGATGCATCGACACTGCCATCTGCTGGTAGCGTGAAATCCCTACACTTGCCAGCCATGCTGAAGAGGGCAACATACTGCAAGGATTGTAACTTATTAGAGGGCTCCATGAACAACTCTGGGTCTGTAATAGAAGAAAAACAGGTCAAGGAGATTTATATCTCAGGGCTATTACGGTAAAGTAGAATAATGAGAAGAAAGCCCTGAGAGAACCTGCTATTAGAACTGGAACTGGTCCATCACACTTTGCACTAAAGTCAGGCTTTTACTGTAGAGATATGTCAAGACATTCCTGCCCTACATGGTGTTTTTCCCCAGACATGTTCAATACATGGGACTCCTATTTTATGCAATACAACCAGACATCTGTCCTATTGTAGGTCATGCACCACGTTTCTTGGTACTGCCCTTTTGAAACGGTCGATATCTGTGGTTTGTGTGATAGTTATAATGTCTCTCCTTCATATGGTGAGGGGGCTTAAGACAGCAACGATACCATATAGAGCACCCACTTAGAGGAGCAATGACCCTACAGTGTTGCCTGGAAATCGAAATATATCTAAACCATGACAAACACAGCTACGAAGACACATCTTTTTCGGACATCCAAAAGGGAAGATTGTCTGTCCTAGAGACAGATCGAGCTGAACAAATTAAAAGAGGAAGCAGAAGACAGTATCGAGCCAAAACAAAGAGAAGACTACACAAGGCCGGAATCATTATTTAATATATAAAGTTATTGATATAGTTATTGAAACCATTTAGTCCAAAACTAGCTAAGTGTGACAAAGCAAAAAAAAATTTGGAATGAAACTCGTTTAACAGACAAATTAAATGCAATAAAACCACAGACTTATGTCACTATCAAGTTCAGGGCTACAGTATATTTGAATACAAATATTGGTTTAATTGTATTCAACCGTCAGAGCATGGATAATAATTAGTATCCTGTAATCAATTTGATGTCCATTTCAGATGGCACCATGCTCATAAATAACAGTCAAAGCTATATCATCTAAACTTATCATGCAGATATCAAAAACAAGTTTGTTCATACCTTAAATGTCATCACAGCCAACTAAATGGGTAACATGTTTTCTCAAGCTTGAAGTTTAATATCAGACTCTAGCAGACTAAGGGTAAATATGTGATTAACTTTGATTGATTGAAAATGGCACATCTAAATAAATTAACACAACTAATGTTTTTGATGTAAAAACCTGTCATGCTAAAGTATTTTCATCAAAAATGTCAAATTGATTTACATAAAATGGTTCCATATCAGTTGACGTCACACCCCAGTCCTGTCAGTACACCAAGGTTCCATATACACAACATTTTCTCATTTTTGATATTCAAATATAAGACTTTCAGTGCATTTCAGACTCAGGCTACTGAGTGCAACAATGTCTCGAGTGATGCAATGATTACAGACAACAAAGCTTAAAATGATAACCATACAAGATTTTTCCTCTGTACACATGGCAATAATTCAAAAACATGAATACAATATGTTGCCCCAAGGAGCTGACTGAATATTTTGAATACTGTGCTATGATTTGATGTATAAACAGTCATGCTGTAGCCTAGAGTCTCAGAGTCACAGTTCTAAACAGAGTAGTTTTTTTATTGCGTTTGTCATTTTTCTTTCTTCAGAGAAAGGATTCATAAGAACGAAAGAGGACTTCATATAAATGCAAAGAGCATTGAGCACATTCATATCCCTGTTGATGTTTGGATGACCTTGAGGAAGGATGCCATGTTTCAGACTCACCACTGGGTGTCAGTATGAGAACTACTGAATCCTGACTCCAGTGCCCCGGTGAACATCTGCAGCAGCTTCTGACTCAGGGGACAGACTGGGTGGGTGTGATGGCAGCATAGAGAAAACTCAGGAATTGAGATTGTTCTGTAGTAGTGCAGCAGAGTGGAGGATGTAGACTCTGATTGTAGTTCAGTGAAGACAGGGTGGTGTAATAAAGGGTGAGCAGTATGAAGAGGGAATGCAATATTTCAATTCAAAAGGAGCCAAAGCCTCTAGCTGAATGCTTCAACTTGAAAGACTGCTTAAATATCCTGTCTGAAAAGGGACATCTGTTTAAGTACTTTTGAGGGATGAGAGAAGTCCAATGAACAGAAAGTGCTTCCAGTTTTCAAACGTAAAGGGAACGTGGTTCTGAACAGAAAAGTATAGTATACACTCTTTGTTTTCTGGAATAGCAGTGAATGTATGTCTATTATTCATAGCTATTTCAAATGGTATGTTGTAGGCGAGGGTATTGCATTATCACAACCATTTAATATCCTTCAACCAACATTGAACTAACATCATATTTTAAGTGAACTAAACCTTGAAGAAACACAACCGTGTTGGAAATCATGGAAACAGAGTACTTATAATGATTAACTCCTACAGTGTTATGCTGCGTGAGGCCAATGACCTCATTTGGACAGTGAAGGCTCTCTGACAGTTCAATGGTGTACATTTGTTCCTACTTCAAAAACTGTACATTTATTCAAACTATAATATGTATTATCAGTGCAGGTTAAAAAGGTTTCCACAAAACTAAATATCACACTCATTAATCTATGAAAAGGCCAGAGCTCATGCAATCTAGAGCCTTCACAAGTGCAGCGGTGCAGACTAAAGGGATTGGAATCAGACCCATCTCAGCCTACAAAGCACAAATAACTTTTACACCAAAGATCTTTTGAAATGGAAGAGTGTGATCAAGTAAGGGATAATGTATTCACGCAGACCACGGTTGAATATGTGTCTCCTAAGACTGGATGGAACAGGCTTTCAAGGCCTACAGTGATACGACATGAGGCCCGGTGAAACACCTTGAAATGGGATCCGAAACTCTTGCAGACACCTCTGACTGTCCATGTCATGATTTATCTCTCATTGAAACGTCTTTTCAACTGAAGCAAATACAGATATAAAGGTAAGCCTATGCATGAAATCATGAGAATGATTCACTATGTGCATTGTTGTACGGGACAATGACGTATGATGACGTTTTAGACCATACATATTGAACGATACCAGTGAATTGTCTATTCAATGTCTAGCTCGAGAGATGTCAATTGTTGTTCTGATTCGTTCAACATGGCCCAAAATAATAGAACGGAGATGATGAACTGTTAGTCTGGCTCACACACTAGTGGCTGCCAATGACGGTGGAGTATCATCATCTCTAAGCCATATGTTCTCATAGGGAAATCAATAGAGGAGAGCAAACCCAGACAGACATCCCCTTTGCTAACAATAATTCAATGTCACATCAGAAGTGTAATCATATGTAACGCAGTGTGTTTACAGTGGATTTGACAGTCCATTTGGATGAATGGTGTCATGTGTAGAGCATTTATGTGCAATCAATCCACTGGTTTATTACAGCACATAAATATACAACCATGCTATGTATAGGGTAGTCTATCATAAAGCTACTGAGAGTTATGGGGCGTTACTGGGAGGAAAATGTTACGAACATGCAGATGATTCTTCTCTCTTCTAAGTCATTGGAGGGTTTTACACATTGCTCTGCAGTGCAAAGGCAGAGTCCTGGAGGTTTGAGTGCCATTGTGTCTTAACATAGAACACACTTACTACTTTACTTTTTGGCCATCGTATGGTCAGAATCCCTCACTAAAGTTGGTGCAGAGCTGCTTCCACGTGATGTACAAACTGTCAGCAAAGTTGTGGCACACAACGTGAAGCTTTGCTGTTTGACTGGCAGACAACATTAATTTGGTCCTCACCATCCCGTCCCATTTCAGAAAGGCTCAGACTGTCTCTATACATCCACTGTGTTTGCATTCCATTAGCAGTTGACAGCACAGTCCCCATTTGTCTTGTCAAGTTGATGCACCAGAGATGAGTTGGTGACAAATAAAATGTTCATGGTCAATCTAGCCACAGAGCGACTCCTCAGCTTGCATTGAGTTTCAGGGTCCTTACACAAAGGGAAAATAACATGGCAACCATAGTAAATGTATGGTCGGATAACAAGGACATTGTACTGTATGTAGGGATGGGAAACAAAGTGAGTGTATGTTCCAGTAAGGTACATAGTAGTAAAGTTAAAGATTAGACCAGTGGTAAGCTATTTTAGGTGCATGCAGAATATCAAGTTTCTGTTCATGAAAGCCAACCTAGACCTTACATTTGACGTCTGAATAAAAGAGATATTGATAAGTGCTTGAGACCTCTTAAAACTCAACTTTTTCTTTGCAAGAAGACATAAAAAGTGATTTATTGCTCCTTCATGTGAGAATCAAAAGTGACATCTAGCTCCTTTCAGATGGTACAGCCTCTAAGATGGATCTGTCCATAGAGGTCAGTAAGTCACACTGCCTCTCCTTGCCAAACGTGTCAGGCTGCCCCAAAACCCTAACCTGTATGATGAAGTGCATTGACCTCTTGTATCTGAAGAGCACCTGATGAAAAATCAAAGGGGCTTCTTTCAGTCGTTGGGAGCTTTCAGCTCGAGACATGTTGTCCGTCTCCGTAGACAGATCCTTA
This sequence comes from Mallotus villosus, assembly GCA_903064625.1. Taxonomy (NCBI): domain Eukaryota; kingdom Metazoa; phylum Chordata; class Actinopteri; order Osmeriformes; family Salangidae; genus Mallotus; species Mallotus villosus. The sequence continues at coordinate 133,195 of CAEFZP010000819.1, forward strand.
AAAGAGAAAAAGGAGATGGAAGAGAAAGATGGAAGAGGTTTGGAGGGGTTGCCTTCTACCACGCAGGCGAGGGGAGTAAAGACGTGGAAGGAGGGGAAGACAAAAAAACATACGCAAAAAAAAACATCTCTGTCTGCTTCGGTGAAGATTTTCTAAAAGCAATCAGTGGCCTGTTTAATCTTTCAGTGAAAGAGGGCTTCTCATTTGCATAATCACTTGCTCTCCCCTCTCTGGATCTCCGTGCATGTCGAGCACCAGGGCAGCTGCCAGACACAGCCACACAGGATTACTGTGAAACGGGCCTTTCTCCACCGTGCTGAGCCTCTCCTCTCCTCTGCTCCTCTCCTGCCTGTATCTGGGCTCATTAGCTGGGTAATGGTGTCTCAACATCCTTCATGTTGTCTACGGCTGTTTGAACATCAGCTACCTGTTTCACAGTCCCTTTGATGTTTAATGGAATACACTGATTGGACGATTCAGCTTGGATTCTATCAAATCACGGCTGTGGGAACATTCTGTAAAATAGAGAAAATAAGTTGGATGCCAAGACTGTGATGGAGTTCCTCTGAAACATTGAATGCACCTACTGTATGAACTTTTCACCCAGGTCATAATCACCAACCATGGATTCCAGTGCATGACAAAAGCACTTACAAGTCATGTTTTTTACTGTTATGTCAAACAGTGATTCGTTTTTCCTGATTTCTTTCCAAGAGGAGTTGGAGGGGGAGGCCTAGATTAATCGCTTTCTAGCTTTTCCATTTAGCATCAACTGATCCTTTTCATACGTAATGCATTTTTAATGAACAGATCTTTCACTGCAAATCTAACGCTAATTTTATATGTTATCTGTTCAATGCAATGGTTAGCCAATGTGCCTTCTGCCTTGACTACTCTTAACAGATGGTCTTGTTCTGCTGGCTGAGAGAAAATGCTGTTGTGAACTCCCTCCCTCCCTTCAGACCAGACCAAACAGTGTAATTATTTACAATTAGACGAATGAGGAAGATTGTCTATTCATGTACTGTTAAGCGAGGAATATACCATATGCTACTGATTTAACAATGGTATCTCTCTGATGGTGGCGTTTGAGTTACCAACACTGAGTTATCCCTTTAATGTGAATCTTACTTTATTTGAAAAGTTTTAAGATATTTATTTTACAGAAATAAATTCATAAATGTAGCTACGTATTATTTAGTTATATGCCTATATTCTGCCCTATCTCTGTAGGTAACATATCAGTTTATTTGCTGATTTACAGGTTTAAGGGTGTTGATGGCATGAGTGGTGTTACATCCGAAAGCCATTCTGATATAAATCTCAATCTAACTGTGAGTTTGAGCCTATGTATTATCTAAGTGTAGGCGTAATAGTCTTTATTGTAAATGGCAAGATAATGCTCTAACTATTTGCATGGAATACAGCAAATGATTCACTGTTGATTGGTAAATACCCTTATTTTGTCATGTAGTGGGAGTAAGAAACAGACATAACAACATAGATACATAACTGCACCAATACATAATGACGACAGCAAAGAAAATAATACAATGATTTTGCAAAGTAGGAACTAAACTTTGGTTCAATAACTTTGCTTTCATTTATAAGTTGTACTTGAAGAATTCACTGGACCTTGGGTCCTAACATTTTTATTAAATAATATGAATACAAATGTTTGCTTGTGCATATTGTTAGACTTTATATGCATTTAATATGGATTACATTTCCCCCTTTCAGATCTATTTACCTTTAAATGTCTGAGTATGCTAAGGTCTGTCCGTTCATAGAGACATGATTCAAACAACCAAACTTACTCATCCAACTATAATCAATAAAAGATGTCAACTTGCGACAACCAAAAAGTGCCATCAAATTTTGGGAAAAGATTAAAGTTTAATATTCAGACTCAATACTGACAGCCTCCATTTTGGAACTCTGGCAACGTGTACTCAATGCGGGGTGTGAAAGTCTGGCTTGGCTATTTCCCTTGTGATTGTCAGATAATTATAACATGCTGTAGAGACATCCTGAAGATGAGAAAGTTCACTCCATTATCAAACTGCCAACACAGTCCTATTCCTTCTCTGACAGAACCATGAATACCAATTAGTGAAATTGAAGTGTCTGCAGATGGAAGATACATTTTCAAAAGTTTAACATCAATGCAGAGATTGAATGACTTTGGGTGTGGATGAAGGTGTGTCTGTAACAAACTCCTTGCCTTACTTCAAAGAAAACAAAAAGCTTATTATCTCTCTCTGGGAAAGAATGACAATCCAACTTGAACTTTTAGAGTTAAACAGTGAAGGTGGTGGTAATTGTGGGTGCTGAACCATTGTTCAGGAAATATGCAAATGGTCTTTCATGTGTACAGCACAACAATATCAGTGTCATCAGGACTACCATTGTGATTTAAGAGTGCCCGTACTTTGAATACCAACAAAATCTCAACACTAAACACACAATATATTGTGCAAAGCATCATATACTCTAGCCTACATAATATAGCAACACACTCATGAGAGAGTATTAGTACATGTGTAAAGGACTACTGTTTAATACACGATCAAGAGTTACTATATTCTACAATAAAATAAAACAGCAGAATATAATCTTGAATTGTGACGATCTAGTGCAGGTAGAGAATTTGGTGGTACTTGTGATGGATTGCCTAGCATATGCTTTTGCAACATCCTTCCTTAAAGTAATCTTTTCAAAAGCTCTACACCTATTCTTAGAAGATTGCAATAACCTGGTTAATTTAAACGGGCACATTTAATTTACCTCTGCAGTCAACTTCATTTAAATGATGGATTGCTTTGTATGAGTGTAATTGAACTTTTGAAATGGGGAAGGAAATGGTGGACAAGCTATCAATTAAACAAACTTGAGCAGCTACTTCATTAATCAGAGAGGAAGGCTTGTGTGCCCCAGTGGAATGAGGGTGCTGGCAATCAGGGGACTGGCCTAATATAAAGCAGCACGGACGATCAGCACCTCCTCACAATGTGGACCTAATGAACAGTGAATGGAGATTCCAATAGTGACACTGCGGTTAATTCTAACCAGTAGATATTCCCTGCATGGCTTGAAAGACTAAATACAAGTATTAGTACACCAACATTGATAGATGGCCAATGTGTTGCATTCTCAGCATGCACAAAACTGGTTTCCAACTTCACTCCTTTAAAGACAGTCTGTGCTGTATCAGTGGTAGAATGGTAGGACATTGTGGTTTTGTCCTTGTCTCCTAGTTTTGTCTTTTGTGTAAGACTTTATCATCATGCCTAAATGAGTACTGTTCGATTTGCAAAGAAAGAAGGATCTGCTTTGTCAAAGTCACGAACATCCTGAACATATCTGTTACTGGTCAAAGTCTTCCGACATAAAACAAAGGGTTTCTATCTTTCACTGAATGAGCCAAACAATATATGCTTAGTTTTCTTGTAGGCGTTGGTTGTCAACCGACTTGATGATGTGAGTGTATGGACAACCTCATGACTGAGCCGACATCTGGGAGGCTCATACAGTAAGCTGTCTCATAGATCCCTGGAGCATGGTATGGAGATGTTTGTACACACACAGATAAACACTACCGTTCTCTCTTATATACACACATATTAAGTATCTGTCTGAATCTCTCTCTCTCTACATCTCTGTCTCTCTACATCTCTTTCTCTCTCGCCCTCAACAAACACGAATCTTCTCCGTCTCCAAGTCCCACACTCCCACCTGATACATCAGGCTAACCTCTATCACCTTCTCCCGAGAGACAGGCCGAAAGCAGGTGAAGGGACAACCAAGGAAGGTGTCGGACAATCAATACGTTGATAGTAATCTAAAGGATTAAAGATAGAGATTTGAAAAAAGACGGAAGCTTTGGAACATGGAAATGCTCACGTCAAAAAACACAAAGGTTAAAAGACAGAGTTTTTAGCTCTGGAGAGCATGAGCCAATAAGATGGAGTCTACAAAATGCCTGAACAATTGTGTTTATCCCTCTGCTAGCTACACCGAGAGGTGTAACATCAAGCTTTATGACCTACCATTACACTGGACATGGTAATGTGTGTGTGCTTGATCTGGTACTGCACACTGCAGTACCCATATTCTGAACTGTAGTTATATTGTTCCAATTCAAAACCAAAACCTAGAGAACACGTTATGTATACATCACACGAGATATTCGTCCAGTATAAAAGCAAAACAACAAGCTGTTTGAAGTGTTTATAATGCTTCAAGGCAAACCATTTTTCTCATTGCTTTCTCTCTCCCTCTCTCTATTTTTCTGTACTCTCTCTCCCACTTTCTTTCTTTTATCTCTCCCTCTCCTTTCTATCTCAGTTCTCCTGCTCCTACTCTAATTAGATTAAGACTTTTTTTTCTGACAATTCTCAAGACTATGAACTAATACATTGAGAATGAATAATACAGTTGTTACTGTCTCTGCCTCTTACATATTGATCACAAGGAGTTGGGTCGCACACACCGATATTCGATAGAGATAAAATCATAATTCATATTTGACACTTCTTGAAATGTCAAGATAATTTATAATCCAATATCAAGATAAGAATATAGACGTATTCACTGAGAGAACAAGACAACATCTTTTCAAATGAGAGAGCTTGCCTTCCTTGAAACCTGCATTAAGTGCAATCCAATCAGAAAACCTTTTGCTTGCAATGATGCACAACATTATTACTTGTGTTACTGTTCCCTCCATGGTACAGTAATTGGGACAGAAGCACCCCTTTTCTCTATGTCGTATGACTAGACACAGCTGAATCAAGTTAGTGACGGGAACTGGGACTATGCAATGATGTGGGACTCATCACAGTCAGGGTGATGGGGCTCGGTGCACTGGGAAGCCATGTATACAAAGGCAAATCGTAATACCAGATATGTATATGAGTTTTAAGCCAGAGATTTATGCAAGTCTGATCTGCCCACTCCTCAAGCTCTTCCCTCGTCTGTCTGACAACGACTGTGATGGTGGTAGCACTGCATACCGTTATTTGTTTAAAGTGACTCAGATGGAAAATTCTGCTTTACCGTTGCTGAATATGATGATAAAACTGATACAAGCCTGCGCTGCTGCCAAAATGTCCATATCATCTAACATAATACAAAGTACAGTGCATACAGTGTGTGTAGAGATGTTATAAGATCCGCACTCGTAAAGCCAGCATCACCCTCCTCACAGTCAATGCCTTGTCCTTCAGGTGCAACCCTTCCTGTCAGGTTTCTGTGTGGGGAATCTAAGTAATAAAGGTCGTCACTCAGGGACCTGTGAGCCTACTGTGCCATGATGTGGACGGATGGTAACACCCCTCTCTGGACTATGTCGACTTAAGGTCACCATGCTCTCACCTTTTAGTAATGGGGTCATGACACAACCCCTCCCCCACCCCACCGTCACCCCCAGCCACACGGGGGAACCAGTCACAGGGCTGCCTATGGTCTTGCACTGGCAGACCCCAGAGACTATAGGCTCTCTTTGAAAATAACCTTTCAAGTCATGTAATCTGACTTTGGGAGGGGTCATATGAAAGGGATGGCTAGGTGGTCACCAAAGTGCATCCATGCAGAAAGTACTCAGAAAAAAATATGATATTAACTTAAATTGCAGTGTGATTTGCGTCTCTGAGTATTTTTTTGTGTTGTAAATGAGCGACTCTCATCTTCATCTTAAAGCAGATGGAGAATGTCTGTTGTTTCCCATGTTCCCTATTTGATGGTATTTAGTATGACGTGAGCTCTGTGCCCTTGATTCAACCTTCTGGTTTTCTAGTGGAAACTGTAGCGATCTGGGTGTTGAGAAAGACAGTAAAAAGGCATCTCACTGCGTTTGATGCCAACTGGAGGTGACATTCTCCGGAGCCTAACTTCACCTAGTGGAGCTCCCCCGTAGCTCCTCAGAGATCCTTTAATCTAGATCAAGGAGGAACATGCAGTCAAACGAATCCACTCCTTCATGTAGCGAAGCTTAATATTGACTAGGCAGCTCCTAGATATTGGGATCATAGATGGGTGACTGTTTAGAATACCCCAGAAAACCCCAAAACATGAGTACCAAAACATGAGGAACAGATGGGAAAGCCATGAGAGTTATTAGTTGTAATTTCAGTATTAATACTGTATGTTGTTCATAGTTGACACTGCTATTAGGGTTACAATATTATGTGAAAATGTATTTGTTGTGTCAAATCTTTTATTTTAGCCAAAAAGCATGTGGAGAGTGGTATCTCATTAACAAAGTCAGAAGTGTCTTATCTCTCCGAGTGATTGCATAATCACTATTGGCACTTGCAAGCCTCCATGATATCTGTCAACACACTAATGGTTTTCTCATCAGAAGCAGCCAATACTAAAACAAGCCAACTTAACCTTGAACCCTAACCATTCCAAAAGAGCCAATTAGCAACAGACAGAAGACTGTTTAAGCCACATAAACACACGTTACTTTTTCTTCAAATCAGCAATCTGTATTTGCCTAAACATTGCTACATTTAAATAGGCAGTGGTATTTGGCTTCCAGAGTATAATCCAATGTAGCCCATGTAGCCCATGCTAATTATATGGGAGGGAGTCTGTGTAGTCTGGGTTTGTGTTGTGCAACAGGTGTGCTTTCGTGGTTAGATTAAGGTTTACTCAGAAAGAAAACAAGATCTCACGAATGCAATTGTGGGATGTATTACACTCATTTAAACCATTTCTCAAGGCCAGACCAGAAATAATTAACATGGGATAAGGACTATAGTGTATGTTTTGTTATTATGAAATATGAAATATTAATTAATTAATATATATCTAATCCATGAATGTCATTTGATGCTGTTGAGTACTTCATTCGCAATCCTGTTAACTTAATGGTCAAGTGGAAAACCCCTCTCAGAAGTATATTGTAATTGAGAAAAAACACTACCGCTGGTGGGATTACGGTGAAATGAACATGTGTTTTTGAAAAGCCTCTTATTGACAGGGATTATACAGTAACGTCAGTGTGTAACTTGCTACTGAGTTAGGATGGCTTCCAACATATGCAAGGTTCATAACCTTGCTGTGAAAGGAATTTGTGGGCTTTTAGTGCTTATTAGCATGTGTATTAGCTACTGTAGCATGTGTGCATTGACCTGACTCAAAATGCGGAATACTGGTTTATCCTCCGTTATTAAATTACCTTAGAATGGATTTGTTCTTAAAGGGCTTTAAGGCTTCAGAAGCGATAATATTATTTACCCCTTTCCACCTGCCAATTTAACCTTCAGGGTGCTTAAACTCATGTGAGCATATGAATGATGAACACCTTTAGAAGTATCAATATGGTGCAATATGCCAGTGCACACCTGAACACCGGTGGTACGGTCTAGAGATGTGTGTACAGACACTCAGGAGCACTGGCTAATGATGCTCTCAGTCCCTTGGCTTCAGTGGGTAAACTTATCAATTAGAGGGTAGGGAGGCACTAATGAGGTCCCTGGCCAGTTTGGGTGTGGGGGAGTGAAGTAGAGATGAAGGGATCTTTAGGGGTCTGTGTATGCCTGCTCTCTCACTGACATGCCCTCTAACCAAGAAGCTAGAGGGAGAAATGTTAGAAAAAAACATGAACAATTATATTTTAAACAATATTATTAGAAATACTGAACAATTGAATTGATATAACAATGTGTTATGCTGCTACAGTATCTCCATGCTGTATTGTAGATGCTTCATTTTGATCAAATGTGTTGTAGAGATAAGTCTTTTTTGCCTTGTCTGTTTTTCTGGTTAATAGCCATTAAAATGAGCTGTTCCATTCTTCAAAGAGATTGATGATCCCAAACTCCATTGGTTCTTTCAACCAAAATTGCATTTCAGTTGTGCAAAGGTAATGGGGTCAATATGTAATCTTGAGGGCTATAATTGTTCTCATGCATAATTTAATTTCATAGATATAATACGGCAGATAACAATTCCTGCCATATTGTCTCTTTTAAAAGATCCTGTGGAATTCTAACAGTACTGTTATTGATTGTGTTGCATGTTTGAAAGTAGAAGTCTTGTAGAAGGTGCTATACATGTACATGATAGTAGCTAATACAATAGGTCTTTAAAGATTATTGCAGATTAATTTTCAACAATATAGCTGTGCAATACAACCAAAAGGAATAAATGGAGAAAAATAAACAAAATACATTTGAAACCCATACAGCTACAGCACCTCAGACGCCATGGTTTAGGTCCAGCATATCTTTCCCCTCAAGTGCTCCAACATCACAATCTTAGACACAGTTTGATTTTCAACCAACTAAAGAAACATTAATTTAAATCTCTGCTTTGTCTGCAAGATCATTTTTCAGAAGAATGTATGTATATAGCTCAAAAAGGGAATTTCTTCTTAAATGGCCTTTTTTTGTATACAAAGCTGTGATCATAAATGAAAAGAAAACTCTAGATTATAGCTGCATGCAGTAATGGCTGATTCCTCCTCAAAATGGCAAAATATTGTACATTTCACATGTTAGAGGGTTTAGACTTAAAGGGGTGATTGACTGGGTTTTTCGAGTATTTTACACTGTTCCTTAAGGTCTCCGAATAGGGTATGTAACATTGTTTTGGCTGAAAATGGCCCGGGTACTGTTCTATGCCCTCTTTTACATCCAGCATTTTTTTCCCGGGAAAAAACGCTAGCTTTTCCCCTTATATCATTGTTATTTAGATGAGCTGTGCGCTGATTGGTTGTTTTACAACGAGCGAAGCTGCGGAGCAAAGACGGCCAACAGCACTCACTGAAACAAGAAGGTGGCGACTTGAAATAAAAACGTACAAATAAATCTATTGTGTCTACACAACACTGTTTTCAACAGATTGACTAGATATAATTTGAAATGATTACGGTAGTTTCCACGTCTGTTGTCGAAGCAAACAGAATCGCCTTAGGTGGGTAACGTTAGCACTACAGCTTAGCATACAAACTATCGTGATTCAACACAGCTTCAGTTAGCTCTAGCTATCTTACTGAAAAATAGATCTGGACAAACATGCATCTGAATTGTAGATTTACATAACAACACGGGTTATTTATTTGAATGAAACATAGTCAGGAACATGAAATAACGTAAATCCAATTGCCAATAAACTAGGCTAAATCATAACACATTCATGCTCTTGCGTTAGCAAGCTAAACTGGTTTACATGCCTACAGTATAGCGTTAGGTGTTTTCGCTATCTAGCTGTTCTTACATTCCTTGCAAATCACCGATGAAAAACAGATGAGCTTGAGTCTAGTTAACAATGACTAGACGGTTATGGCTGATGTTTGTTTATACCGTAGCATTGAAGATCTCTGTGCAGTTGCGCGAACCATTTCACCAAGGACGGTTTTAAAAACCTGGGAATATGTAAAGCAGGATTTGCTATGAAGCTGTTGCTAAAAAGAGGTGCGTTCCGACCTTAGTTATGTTCATCAGAACCGCAAACTGTAGTATGATTTTGTCAGTAACAGTTATTAGCAATGCTAACGTATCCTGTATCTAGCACAGCCTTTCTCCAGTTATTTCGAATAGATAATCTAGACAGGCGTCAGCAAAAGGCTAGACTGCTTTCGTTTTCGGGCTATTTTTTTGGAAGCTTGCCTTCTAATGCCGACTACAGTTAGTCTAGCTAGTCATTTGCTAAGTAAGTAAGTTTACAACGTCTGGCTCCGCGCCTGATTAATACTCGGATCGATAAGCAGTCTCTAAAATGGTAGCAATATAAAAACATATACCATCCCTTTCCGTAATCATAATAACCCCCCAGAAATGTTCACTGCACACCCAGTCAAAGCAGGCTGCCCTTCCAGCTAGCATCACAAACATCACCAAAGAGATCGAAGCAGTTTTTACAATTCATATTTCAGCTAAACAGTACATGTAAATCGGCATTTGAATTCAAATGTGACGAGAAATGGGCAGTGTAGTCGCTGAAACTGTACATATTTTATTGATGAAACGGCTCATTTGTAAATTTGCTCCGAGTATTCGATAACCTATAGCTAGCATCGCAGTGCAGCGCCACCTACTCTTCTGGCGGTGAATTGTTTTCAGCACCCACAGCCTACGGAGAACTATAAACGAAGTCTATCCGTGTGTATCCGTGCGTATCCGTGAGCCCGCCCACCCGAAAACGGAGACGCAGAAGCATATTGAGGCCTTAAGGTATGTTGATGTGTTTAGAAACGTAGCGTCGCTACCTCGGACTGGGCAAGAACACCAGTGAGTGGGCTGGTCTGCATGTACATTTTGGGGCGTGACAAAGACACAGACCAGAGCCAATTGAATGCGCGATACCCTCCCGACGTCAGTAGGGTGGATTTTTCCAAAAGCTACCGTTCTACAGCTAGATTTTTTCTTTTTGAGATTTGCATGGGAAATAAGTGTCAATGGACTTTGAGGTTCACTGTATGTTCATTTTACCCACCGAACTGTCGTTATTCAACTATGACAAGGTAAAAACGGTTTTGCAGTCAGTGACCCCTTTAACTTCTGACATGCACATGTCAACATGCAGACTTCTAAATGTCTCAATGTCAACTGTCTAGACAGCAGACATTTTGTCAAAATATAAATTCAAATGAATATCACTTTTCTTGGCCTGCTAGCTAGAGTATCAAATCAATGGCCGTTTTTCAAGATGCAATATCAAATAAATTGCCGTTGTTCAGAAGGCTGACATTTTTCCAGATATAATATCAAATATAGCTGCAAGCAGCAATGGCAGATCCCTCCTCTAAATGGCAAATATTGTAAAATGTACATGTTAGAGGTTGAGAATGAACTGCAGACAAAGGAACCATATAAGCACATTTCCCTTGGGCAAGTTCTAAATCCTGCATGGACAGAGAATTGAACTACTAGCACCATGGTTTCAGATCATACACTCTAGCACACTGAGCCAAAGACAGTGTCAGGTTGTTATGTGTGTGTTTTCTCAACATTGTTAGAAAGGAAATATAAAGCTGCAGTAGTCTAACTTTTCTAGAGCTGTCAATCTGGACAAAATGTCAGACGTCTGGACACACCCATTCAATTGATACTATATCTGGACAAAATGTCAGCCTTCTGGACACCGCCATTCAAGGTTTCAACTTGCAGTGGCCACTTCAATTGAAACCTTCTGTTTCTCACAAACATTTTCCTCCCGACTGAGGAATCCTAAATATCAGCCCAGATATCCGCATGAACACCAAGGTCTGTGAATCATCATCTTTGAGTTGACGACATTAAATTGAATTGTATATCCAAAAAGGATTTAGCCAGTTTTTTATTACAAGCTGTGGTACCCACACAAACTGATCACATCCTCAGTATATCATAGTTGGAACTGCTGAACACTGCTGTGTTCCACTTGCATTTCGCTCTATATGTTTGATTCCTGTAACCTAGGAAGCCAGGCAGATCTACACTCTTGTTGCCATGGCACATATTCTTTTCAAATGCATTTCAATACGATCAGATATTTATAATTAATAATAGGTTCACTGTAGGATTACATTGACCTTTCACTGTGGACAAACTTGTATTTCCAGGACAGAATGCCATTGAAGTTGGAACTTCAGTTTAAGTTTTATGTAGCATCGGTATAGGGTTGGGGTGTACAGGAAGTAGAAGAAAAGATATCAGTAGAATAATAAGTGTTGTGCTGTTTACTGGTATGCATCTGCTTACCCCCTTGCCCCACGGAACCCCTTTGCACTGATTTTCAGGTCAGGTACACTATTAATTTTGGTAACAAATGGAAATGCCTCATCAAAATGTGCACAATTAAGTATACAGTATGAATATGTTTATCTACTGATAATGAGCTGCTATGAAGTTATAAAATATCCCAGTAACCCCCAAAAATTATTCACTGAAGTTTGTTGAATTTGTCATGAGGTTGGCTTGCTTCTCTGTATCCCTCAGAACACAACTGTATTCAGGATTCTCACTGTTTCCCCATTCCAAGTGAATGCTTGTACACGTGTCCAGGCTCAAAAAAAATATATAGTTATTTTATAAAATGTAACAGTTATTTCCTCAGTGATGAACAATGCTTAAATTGCACGGATATGTCTTTCATATAGTCATTACTGAAATCAAAGCAGTGCGTGTGCAACAAACACAGATCAATCCTTTATTGGAGAGCTTTGAAGTTAAGTGACTCAGATTTCTCAATTATCTTACATGAAATTATTTTTCCAATTCAAAGTTGTTTGAAACATCACAGTTTAAGTGGTTTCTTGTGAAGTACAGATCACATGGAATTTTTGAATCACCACTCAACAAATTCGTATTTCATAATGACTTTAAAGTTGACTGTGAATACTTCTAATACTTCTCTTAAATCTTTCATTGTTCATAATGGTGACTTGAAAACAGAACAAGTAACCCAGTGTACAGCAATATCTTACTCTCTACAATTAACTGGCATTATCATGTTGTATTTTAACACTGGACATTCAGTCTTGCCTTAACAGCCATCCACATCAAGCTAAAAGCAATGGGGGAAGAAGGTGAGTCACAAAAGGTGACATGGTAATAAGTTATCCTGTTCATCGCAGAAGTTGTAGCATCCCAGTAGTTTTTGTGGTTCCTTTGTCTTCACCAGAAACTGTTATTATATTCAAATTCAAGTGCCATGTAAAAATACTGTGAACACTACTTTTGGTTTTCCAGGTTGGTGCAGCATATACAGGTGGGGTTTACATTCTCCACATTTCCATCTCTTGAGAGAGCATCCCTGTAGAGGGCCAGTGACATAAGCTTTTCAAGGGCCAAATGTTTAAAACAGCTTGATTGTATGTACTGCAGTTATCTGTAACTGATTAATTAAGGTGTACAATACGGTAGCATATTTTAGAATTTGTATTTATGTTGTGGAGGTCACATTTAAAATAAAACAATAATAATAGTGTGTGGTTCCTCAATCATCAAAGGTTTATACATTCCAGAAAGGAGGACAACAGGCCTGGCTGTACCCTTGTTGATGGATGATGCTGAGTGAGTGTAAATGTCTTGTTTCCTTTGTCACTGCTGAAGCCATTGTGATAAAGAGTAGAGAGTTGTAAGGAAATTAGGTTCACACGGAGAAGACCACACCACTGCTCCTCCCATCTGCAAATTGCACTGTTTAAATACACGCGATTTATCTGCCAGTTTTGGGTTTCTTACCACCGACGGACTCCCTTCCCCCCACCCACACCCCCCATCCCGTTTCCTTCACTGGTCTAGATCAGACCAGTGAAGATCAGAGCTATACAAGCACTTTGTGAAAACTAACTGCTAATATTTTTTCCCATTAATTTCAGTAAAACGAACTAAACACTATCACTGTGTGTTGTTGGTGTCGCCTGTGTTTTTTTGTTTTACTTTGAAGGCTGCAAGATATTTGTAATTGTCTCAATCTTCTACCTGGAACCTGCCATTTTTTATCCATAACACATATCTGTGAAACATCTGGATGATTGTCCTACTCATATCCAAATTCCCAGCAAATGTACAAATGGACTTCAGGAACTCTATCTTCTACACACTGCCCACACATATCCTTTCCCACATCGACACAGATGTCTACTACAAAGTACTGATTATATTAGTTGTGAAACATCATAACTCACCAGCCAAGTCTGGTTTCTTAATCCTGTCTTTTGAGTCTTCACTTTCTTATTATGCTGGGATTTGCCATCTGATCAAGCTCTCTAAAGGATATACACAAAGACACAGCTAGTTAGGGATAGATGGCTGAATTCCAATACAAGGAAGATGAAAAGAGCTCTGCTTGTCTATGCTTTAGTGTACAAATCATTTAACCCTGAGAAGAAAAGGGGGCATATAGCAGTATTAATAGAGAAATGAGGCTATGGGACCCTGTAATGGGAAGTTCTGTTTGGGTATTCAAAGGACCTGGGTGGTGAAAGAGGAGGGCTGTGTCACGATGCTCCCCCTGCCACAACAACACAGATAGATTAGCTCAAATGCGATGTGGGAATATTGTTTGAACGTGCCATTGTAAAGGAAAACATTGTCTGTTTGGCTTCAAAAAGACTTTGGATCTGTCAAAGCCCATGAACCACACACAGTAAACACAATCCATAGCATCCCTATATGCTTCTAGAATACAAATGCAGCTTTTTACATTTTGCATCAAACTCTTTTTGGGGATTTACATTTCTCTTTGTTGTGTCTTGTGCAGAACAGAATCTAAAACAAAAACACCCGGTTTGCGGGGATGCACACAGTACTACCAGGTTGGATGATACGTCAATGAGAAAAACAACAAGCCAGTCCACGTCAGTCATCTGTAAACTCTAACTGTCAATCCTCCACCTTCAGCCATCTCACTCTGACAGAGTGCTCCGTCATGAGCCTCCAGCAGGATTATAGGACTATAGATCCATATTCTCTGAGCAGAGAAGTCTATTTGTCACTAATCCAGCAGCCATTCGTCAGATTGGTTGCGAGATAGAGAGAAAGGGACACCTATTTGTTGTCACTAGAGGAGTTAATCCTTGCTGAAATCTGGAGGGCTGTCCAGAGCTGAGACATGAGGTGTGAGCTCTGACAGAAGCAGGGACAGAGAGGTTGGGAAATACAAAACGTGTTCCTTCAAATGGTGATCATGAATGACTGTGTTGAATTGTATAGGGGCACCTTGACATTTCCTCAGACATCGCACTGCTAATTTATCATTCAATAGATTAGAGATTGAGTCTGTTATAATAATTCCCACGCTTTATGTTGTGAATGTAATGTTCTGAACTTTTGGAAAGGCTTATGATGGTGTTGTTCAGTTTTCTGAGCCTGTGTACTTATGTATGATTCTGAGCACCACAGTCAATGTCACATGTTACTAACATAACTCTTCCTTCACTGAACGTGTGAAATCTGTTTGAAATATTGCTTCTCTCAAAGGGAACCTGTTTCCTCATGTCATTCAGTAGCTTTGTTTTAGCCATTAGCAGCATGGTCATGTAAGTTTTCCTGGAATCAATCATGCTGTACTTTAATTTAGCATATGTTCGCCATGATAGATTACTATTTCCATCTAATGGTTATACTGTAAATGCATTACCGGCTTTAATCACCAACAAACTACAGTATGTGCTTCATTGGACACCAGGAAGCTGAGACAGAATTTGCAATATACCTTCAATTAGACGTTACCAGGAATAAAATAGATCTAAACCGACGTGGTGTACCAACTGCATTCCCAATTATAATGATCTATTATTGACACAAGTACTGTAATATAATGAAAGCTATGCATTTCAGATTTTGATCCGTAAATTAACATTGACAAGCAGTATTTCTACACCAAGGTAGATTATCTTCATTTTCCAAGGCCATCTTCAGTACATCATTTGTAATCTCTCATTTTTGTTTGCCAATGTAAATCCGTCTAAGCTTGTTGTGGAGACTCCAGATTAATTTCTGTGTTTAAGACTATACAAGAACAACAATGTGAAATAATCACTAGAGTTTTGCTTGTACAGGATTACCCACAAAGTTACACTACGGAATATGTACTGATAAAAATTCATCTAAATTATTTCCGGGGACAAAAGGTCAGCACAGATCAACTGACAGGTTTAGATTCACCTGTTCTACAAAGCATTTCTCTATCTCTGAACGTTTCCTAAAAACTGTCTTTGTACAGTCTACTAAACATAAATACATCTAGTTACAGTAATCTATACATGTTTTTAAGGTGTTGCTAGAGCCCTAAGCCTTCTCATGACCTCTACATGTCTACAATAAAACTTTATATATTAAGTGCATTTGGAGCAAATTTAGTGAGGATATTAAACACAGAACATTTCAGTTACTCAAGACTGTTACTATGCTAACACTGTCGTAATTTCTTCTTCTACTGCTCCTAAATCTTACATACTTTCCCAGTAAATTAGTCACTCATGTATTGACTGAAAGCAGAGGAAGGCAGACTCAACCTTTAATACACAATTTCCCTGTATAAAAATGAGGAAATATGCTGATGATTGATTCGCTACGATGAACATTAATCAATGTTTATAAACCATGTGTTAAATAGTATGCTCAGAACTAGTTAGGCTTCAATAATTGGCCTTGCACAAATACAGTAGCAGAAAATAGGCCTGAGAGTATGCTTTTAGACTTTAGACATACTTTTACACATAACTTGATAAACATAATATGAATACAGTTAAATGATGCCTGGTAAACTCAATTAAAAAGTGCAAGTCAGTATTGTCAAAAATGTATTTGGTTTTACATATCATATTAAGTGTTTGGGTTTGCCCATGTTTTGAGTCATTAGTGTTGAAAGATGGTAGATATGGATCAGATTTTAACAGAAGACTGCTTATTTATGCTACCTACTTTTGTCCTCGTTGATTATTGTTATACACTTTTTTTACATTAGCATGAAAAACGTTAACAAGTTTACAGGGGCAAAACCTTTCTCTTTTCTTTTAGGTTTACGCTGTAACAAGGTATTATCAATTAGATGCATAGCACACACTCATACATACATTTCAGCTTAGCATAAGACTTCAAGGTTTGCTTACTCTTTCAAATAGAGTTTTCTAATGCATCTAACATGGTATAATTTAAGTACTTACATATAGTTTATCCATTATAATGATGTATTGTTTGAGAATTGTGTGGTGACCCATTGGCCACAGATCTCTGATATCTCTAGATATCTCTACCCTGATATTCCTTTCAGCTGCCTCCCCTTTACACTATACTGGAATGCTGCAGGACTTAATATCTGTAATGACTCTGGCTACATGGAAAGTTTTGAAAAATAAGGTTTCACTTCAACAGATCAAACAACAAAAATGCAATTTGTATATTGCAGTTCAGTGGAGTCAGAGACTGTATCATTAGTTTTCATAATACATGATAATTCTGTGATGAGACTGAGTGGATGCTAACTCTCTAATTAAACTTGTGGAGCATGACTACGTAATAAATGACTTGAGTCCATGTTTCTGTGATGTGGCATGCAGGTACAGAGTGGGACCTGCATGCTGATACAGATAACATGGAGGGGCTTGATTACACAGTAACTGCTTCTAGAGATGATGGAGGGCGAATACTCTGGTGAGCCATGTTCTCTCATCCAAGATGTCTCTCTCTAAAAAGCCCAGCTCATGAAGATGTGGTCTTGCAGCTCCGTGGACAAGTGGACAATGTCCTCCTTGAGATTCCATGCAATGATTGACTGAGCGGTCGTTTAACGAACAACATATTTCGACATGTGTTATTGATGTGTGATGCAGTATTTTTAGACCTGCAGCCCAGTGCTGTAGTTACAGCTGTCTACTGGGAAATATATTGTTTGTAGATGGGTAGAGTTAGGGTTTTTTTCTCATTCCTCAAGATTTTCCGAGCATTTTTTGTAAATAACTACATTTAACATAAATTTAAGTCTACATAGGGACATTTAGGTGACATATAATCCAAAGATCTCTAGCTGCTGAACTGGTCCCTTGCATTACCCACAACTTAACCTTTGATATCATAGCAGTCCAAGATAATATTACTAGTTGTAGTCCAGCTAAACAATAGATCAAGCCTGAATGCATAATGGTTTAAGTGGTGTGTAACTTAAAAAGTACCAAATAGATGTATAGTGTGTATATTTATTTGCCAGTGGCAGGGTTTTTGCCATATTTACCATGACCAAGAAATGATGCCTGATGCCCAAATTGTTCAAAGTTCACCCTCCTTCAACTCCAGTCCCTGGAGCTATCTCCAAGGGTGGGCTTGGGCTGGGTAAACAAACCTAAACAAAAGGAGTCCTGAAAAGGAAACATGTGGCTTGCAACTGAATCAACCAATCCCTGATAACACACTGACCCTCCAGGCATTAATATTCTACACAGCAGATGCTTGGGGCGAATCATGTTGGTATTAACTAAGAGAGCCACTGGGAAAACACCACCTGATAAAGATTGGTCTCTTATCAGGGCTTAGGTTGAAAGGAATGGGTCTGATAAAACCGGAATCTCTGAGAAGTCGGGGAGAAATAGAGAAGAGATTCACATCTGTTAAACAAGAGGCTGTTTGCGAGGAGGAGATTGAGAGGAGGAAGTCGGCTGGTTCAGATGACTACCACATGTTTGGTGTATTTTATGCCTGGAGATCTCCTTGATCAGTATGGTCCATCTGGTGTTGTGCAGGGACATCAGACAGTATGCATGGAGCACAGATGTGAACATGACCAATCCTAGATTTACAGATTGCATGTTGTCAGTACAGTTATTTCAGTGATGATGTATTTTCTGTGTATTCAATTTCTGAAATTATAAATGGAATGTTTTCAGTGGTGTATGTAGTCTGAGGACACAGTCACACTGTACTGCTTTGAGCAGACCATGCAAAGTGTTTGGAAGGTGTTGTGCTTTGCTAATGCATCTGCCTTCCAAGGCAGGTGATCCACATCGACAACAATAACAAAACTATCACATTGCTTTGCGTGATCCATCACCACATTATTTATTTTTTTACATAAATGCAATAAACCCACAATGGCACATGTCTAAACAAGAAAAACACAGGGTAAGCTCCTGTAATGAGATTAGGAATCCTGATGGGAAATGTGAGAGTGAAAATAACAGAATAATTTTTCAGGTAATACTGACGTGTGTTGTCCAGCTGTGGGATTGGTAATTGGGCTTTTTGAATGCAGCCATTCCTCACTGCAGGAGTGATAATGAGCAGACAGGTGAGAGTCAGAGATCAACAAGGACCTGCTGAGACTAACTACTCCCTCCATCTCCATCAGAGTCTGAGGCAGAAGGATTGATGGTTCCTAGTCCTCTGGATTGAACCATATACAGTATGTTATCTGTCAGGCTGGACCGAGGCTTCAATAGGTTTCTGACTATCTGTTTCATGTCAGACAGCATTGCATCATGACTAGTACGCGTGTGTGGAAGTCTGTCATTTCTCTTTGTTTGAGAAAAGAGGTCAGGGGTTTCTGTGATGAAGGGACAGTGATAACAACACTTGTTCAAAGGTATTACAAGAGAACACAGGACATAACAAACAACAATAATACACAAAATATCACAGATTATTTTCAGACCCTAAAATAGAAAAAAATGTAACATTAGACAAAGTAATTCCTATTCAGGTCACTGTGAGGTAGCTGATGTGATAATCCAGTTATTGATTGGACTCACATCTGTAAAGGAGCCTTGATTTGTGCCCAGCCTAGCAGTAGGGGTAAGCCAGCCCTCTGATGAGCTGTACCACAGCCAGAGTTGTTTGGAATTGCTTCCAGGGACAAGGTTCCCGCGTTTGGCTCCCACCACCACTCACCCCTAACTCACTTCATGTTCTCCCCCACCGGACAGCTCTGTCATGGGCTTGCTCCCCACATCCAAAGCCCATACACCCTGGCCATCTCCGATTACTTTGATGTTTCTTTGTTTCTTTCTCTGCTAGAATATCAAATTATTCCTGTCATTTTCTCATTACTTGTTACCTCCTCTGATCTAACGATTCAATGAAAATTAACCAATTAAAGCTCTGCTGTTATTTAAAAAGACAACATTTTATTTATATATATTTTTTTTTGGCACATTTCTAACAAAATGTCAAACAATGTCAAACAATATTTAATGATTACTGTAACACAAAACCTCCAGTCTGTCTCAAAACTGAGAGGATTTTCCTGATATAACTCTTATTTTTCATTTATAGAGGAGCCTTACATGTATTGGGGTGGAACTTAACAAATCAGTGGTTTTGTGCTCTGATACTGAGACTGTGACAGCAGTTACACAGGGGCTTCAACATTGCATGACCATAATGTCCTCTCCTGTCCTCTGTTGTGTTTTCTCCTCTCTTGTGCTCTGCTCTATATCCTCTCCTCTACTTCCCCCTCGCCTACTTGTGACCATGTGTGCCATTAGCCCTTCTCTCAAAAACAGGGAAAGAGAAATACAGAGAAAGACAGGCGTTCCTCTCCCCCTCCATCCATCTGTCCTTTTATCCAACAGTATTATAGTATTTCTTTTGAAAATGTAGCTACCATTAACTCAATTGATTAATACCTCACTTATCCGCTCAATAACAAATGGAAATAGAACACTTTTACTCCATGACATGGCGTGTAGAGCTAGAAGTTGTTTCTCATTATCCCCATGACTACGATACTCATTACAGTTATTAGGGACTAACTTTATACAGTCTAATGTTGTATGTAGTTAGCACAGCTGCTGAAGTAGCTCCTTCAGCCCCTGCTCTCCAATCTGCGCTGCCTCCAGGGTGATTAGATGTTATTGTTGATAAGTGTACTTCCTGGCTGTGCTGGCTGCCGGAACACTTGGGGAAACAGTGGCACTCCAACAGTGTCATCTGATTGGCTCCGTTTCTGTCAACACATCCCAATGCAAACACACGCACACGCAAAGACACACGCACGCTCCTTTTTCATGTACAAAGCTGTTCTCATTAAACTGTTAATTTCGTACATTTCACATTCAGTAGCACTGCACTACATCCTAAACAATAAACAGTTTTCATTCGAACATCGAAGAGAGCAATTTCAGCTTGTCTAACTTTCCCTCGTCGTACAATAGAGGTGTATCTTAGACTGTCCTTGAACCACTAAAACTGGATTTCTAATTGGAAGCAGGGTATTTGTCTTCTAGCTGCTTAGAGGAGAGAGAAGTAAAGGACACTTGTTTTAATTAACCTCATTATGAGTAGTCTTTTTAAGATGGCCGTTCATAAATGAGGTTGCAGTTGGGGCTTCACTGCAGGTGCAGTGGTTTGCATGATTAGTAGGACTGTCGTTGTTGCCTTTACCAATCAAATATGTAAGTGTTTATTGTTATTTTAATAGTTTGAACCTCAGAAAGGTCTATTAATAACCTCACCGCTCTCAGTCAGGAGTGTCAGAGTTCTGGAGATTTCCATAAATATGCAACAGTATTTCACCTGAACCTTTCATCAATATTTGAAATTAATGGCCGGATTCAAAGAGTTTCATAATATGATGAATGGTGCGCTCTGATCTCTGACATTACTTTAATGCCCTTTAGCACTGTGCTGAATACGCTGAGATGATCAAACTCTCACCATTATCAAATCAATCAAGAATCTAAATGACCTTATTTTGCAAAGTAGCCTCTCAGACAAATGAATATTTAATGACAACATTATCATTCATCAAAAAATAGCTCATGTTAAATCAGCTCAAAGTAAGAAGTACTTTTTGTGAAACCCATTTAAATGGAGTTTTGCCAATCAGGTGTTGTGCATTGAACTAGCTCAACTTCATTAGTATTCATAACACACCTACTTATGAAGAGTTGTAAGGTATATGTTTTAATTAGCCATTCCTCCAGTGACTTGGGCCTGGGAGACAATGCGATTAAGTAAAATGTTAATCAAAATGGAAAAAGAATCCTAATTGTTTTCATCCCATCTCTCCTGTGTCTGGGTCCAGAAATAATTCTATGAAACGTTTCTTCTTTATTTTTCCCCCCTCTATAATCTACCACTCAAGATGAGGATGGCCTACTTAAATCGTTTCCCAGGACACCTTCTTTGAGCACACGTGTCTACCTGTGGTCTTCACTGCGGCAGGAAGGCAATCTTCATGGCTTCGTGGATTCATGTCTTCATACAGCGCTTGCGTTTGGCGAGCAAACACTCTGGAATTGTAATCACAAGATGATGTTTTTACATCTCCTGTTTGTAGTTTGTATCCGTCAGATTATGAGACATAGATTAATAAAGCTGTTTCTTCTTCATCTCTATAATCTCTTTAAATAAATAAACATCTCTTAATGGGCTATGTTGGAAGCTTACATAATAGAGAGAGCTTGATCATTTGTACAAAATAAATGGAGACAATGTCAAACATAACAAGAACACAAACATGAAATGCTACATCAGAAATACAATCACACAGTCTGATTTGTTTTAATAAATCAATGTTTCTCAACCAAGGTTCCACATGCTGGGTAATGATCAATAACTTCGTTGTTAAGATGTTAAGAGGAAGCAAAAAGAGTTGATATTGACATGCAGTTCATCAGCGCCTACATTGACCTTAAATAAAACACAGCAGGGCTTTTTTTCCTGTAAAGTATGGCAGGTTTATCATAATGTACAGTATCTCAGGGTCTGCTTTTTCATCGTCTTCAACTACGGCCTACATACAACAACATCCAATGGCTCATTACTTGAAGACTGAGCTTGTCAGCTGTTCAGAGATATTGTTACACTACACCACCCTCTGAGCAAGACAGTGGGTGAACTATGACGATAGAATTACTTACTTATCTATCACCTCAGACAGCCCACTGCTAACATCTGTTTGGTTGCACACAGTTCTGTCCAGCGACATCATATTAGGACAGAAATGAAACTATTACAATAAGGAAACATATATATTGTACAAACGTTTGTGAAGATACAGCTTGTCTGTGTAAAGACAGTCGGAGCTGTGTTACACGACTGGGGTTACTCAGAAGCAACGGGACGCATGATTATCTGGGAGCAATTATAGACACACTGGGCTGTTAACCGTGGTCAGATTTCCTGTTGCTGCCATGTTGCTGGTGAATAATTTATTACTGTGATCTGGGTCCAGTGACAACTGTGAAGATGATGAGATAAACAGTGGAAGCATTTGTAGTCTGTTATAAGGCCGCAGGGAGTCATTAACCCTCTTTGTCATTGTCTTCCCACATTTTTATGTTCTCACCTGCGATAGTGACATCTAGTTTGGTGCTATTTAGCTGTCTCATCCGTCCAAAAGCACTTAGAGCAAAGTGAATGTACGGTTTCATAATTTATTATTCCTTATTATTTCTGAGGGAGTTGAATTCCCAACTTCTGTGATGCCAGAACCTTTTGAACTAGCGTGCAGCACACACATGTCATAGCACAACTGCAATGTGCATCTTATAGACACTGCAAAATAACACATTTGTACAACAACCTTTCCCCAAGCGCAGATGCTGGTGTTCAGCTTGTTACTGTACCCACCTGCCCCCTTAGCCCTGCCTAAGCCTGTTGCCCCCAGCCTGCCTCGGGTGCAGCTTCCCTGCTCTCTCGTACTCTGCTAATGTGTGCAGCAGCAGCACTGTCAGAGAGCAGCCTCATTGATTCATGGCTCCCGCGAAGGAATCTGACACTTTTTTATGGATCCCGGAGATAGGAGACAGCCTCGGAGCCTGCTGGAGAGCATCATCTGCTCCTCCCTCCGCGCCACTTCGCACCTCGCCGGGGAGAGAGAGAGGTCGAGCAGGGCCGTACAATCCCTGGGAGGAGAATTAGAGAGTCCCTCTCGGGGAAGAGAGAGAGGGGGAGGGGGGGGGGCACGGGTGGCTGGCTGAAGGTATAATGACCGCTGAGGCCCTGGTTAATGGAGAGATAGTTCAGCGGTGCGGCTCCTCTGCCCTCCCCCCCGTCCTCCCCTCCCCCTGTCCTCCCCGTCCTCCCCCAGGCCTACAGAGAGGGGTGAGGGGGCAGAGAGAGGCTGGCCCACCCGCTGCACGGTGACAGGTAGTGGAGGTTGAGACGACGCAGCTGGCTGCCCTGGTCAGGTCTGTGAGGCCCCACACCTGAGCCAGACAGCACACTGTCATATATCACAAGGCACTTAAGGGCCCTGTAGTGATATGCACACTCGGAACAGTAGCAGACACACAATATGACCCTGAAGTCTTCAAGAGCTCACAAACTGAACACTTGCTGTCTGTGGAGGATCCACTTTAATGACTGGGAATACTGTAATAAGTTGGAATGTGTCGAAATGAAGAATACAGACAATGTTCATAAGGTTTTTATTGCTTGGTTTATGGTCATGGAGACAGTCAAATTGCTTCTTCGAGACGATGGGCATCAACCCTTATAATCAAACAGTGTTGACATTTGAGAAAACCTGAGAGCTCTGCAGGGGGTAGCCATCTTGTTTCATCATTTTTGAACACATGCACCTAGAAATGATCAGTGGACTTCCTGGAAAGAGATTACATGAAAGATGAGGCAACAAGATTCCTCTGAAGGCTCGAGGTTGGTACAACCACAAACAATGTCATTTACTGTTGAAGTCTATGTTGACCAGTTACCAGGGATGCTTCATGCCTGCACCATATATTATATGATATTCAAAATGATTTTTATGTTATCTGCTGGTCTGACATGACCACAAGTCCTCAGAGCTTAAAGCGTACATGACAAAAGCAATACCACCCTGATTAAATGTGCTCAGCTTTATGTTGAATGCAGCCTCACATGTTAGCCTTTGTTTTTAGTTTTTTTTCACAGTGCCAAAGGTAAAACAGGTCAGACTCAGCTAATGGATCGCTGAGTGCTCCCAGATTTGATTTGTACAAAATGTATATTTTACTGACAGCAACAACTGTGATATTGAAGTGCTTGGCTTTAGTACCTAGTTTTCTATCTTGGATGTGTTTGTCTGAAGAGGCAAAAAGTGAGGTAAAAGGAAATACGATGTAGTGTGTTAGACATCCCTTAAAGCATCCGACCCTGGTTTATAAAAGGTGTCTGTTGACAAGGTGTGTGTGTAGAGAGTGCGAAGAAGAAGGAATGTGGCAGGATTTTAAAGAAGAGGTTGAGTGTCCTTCTGTTTAACTCAAGTTCCCTCCCCAGGGGGAAACTGCAAACCAGCCTGGCCTCATTCAGGTTCAGGGAAGTCCAGCTCTACTCCCCCTTGCCTGTCCTCTCCTCTCTGCTGTTCGTCATTGTTTTTCCAAAGTGCACAGTGACCTTTAGCAGCGGCGTGTCCCTTGGAGAGGGTGAAGGAGTACTTCTCTAGAAATGCTCAATAGCTTATTGAGTCACTGCTGGGTTTATCACAGTGAGAGGCTTACATAAGTACCACTGGGTGTGTACTTTCTGTGTGTTTGTGTGATTTCATCCGAAAACATCGTACTAATCTGTATTGTCTGGGCAAATCTGATGAGATGGCTTGTCGTTGTTGTTGTTCTTATTTTATATGTAGATTATTATATTCTACACCAAAGTAACCTACTGCGATCCTCAGATCTGTTCTTGGTTTGTGGCATCTATAGAAAACACTCTTCAACAGCACGGTCAACTCGATATCACCACAGGGAAGTTCTCACTACAGATTTATTAACACCATCAATCATTTTATAAAAAGAGCATTTATTTCAAAGTTTGTCGCTTCCTAGATTGAAGCACATAATAAAGCAACAATACAATGTTCATAAAATATAAGTGTGATGCTGTAACATTGTCTTACAGGTTGAAATACTGATATCTGCATGTATACTAAAATAAGAACTTTTAAAATTGTACAAATAGGTACCATAAAATCCACATAGAAATTAGGCGTCATTCACTGCGACAAGACAGATTGCTATTTTTCTCAACAAGGGAGAATAACATAAGCCAAAATAAAATAAAATGAGAAATAAGGAGAAACAAAAATCAATAATAATAATAATACTCATAAAAAAGGAGATTTCACAAGAACCTATAGGCGCAGGTTTGATCCTCAAGAGACATATTTGCACATTGTACTGTACAGACGTTATATGGACTTTAGCTTGCTTTAGGATATATTTTCCAAGTTACAAAAATGCACTGCGTTGCAAGAGTGTCCGTTTAAGGCGTTTTTTGAGCTCACAGGTTTCTCATCGTGATTGATCATTGGTGAGATTGGGCAGGAAGAGGGGATTTCCTCGCTCTCTCCAGATTCGTGAAAAAAAACTAAATGCTGCCTCTTTTCTTGTCCAATCCATCTTCCTCAGGGAGTAAAAAAAGAGAATATCTATTTACCAAAGATACTCTGTTTCTAAGACGGAGGTGCTACAGGAGCCAACCAGTCTCAGTTTGTTGTTGTTCTCTTAAGTTTTTTTCTTATTTTTTTTTACATATAAGGCAACCAACAAGTCCTCTTGTGAGTGAGCTCATTCACAGTATGAACAATTCCATCTCTCTGTGAAGGACTTCCCAAACCCCATCAATCCTATTGTAACCTATACATGACAACTAAAGTGTAATACCAAGTGTTATTTGATCCATCACCACAAACATTATGCATGTGTTAATTCTCCACACACACACACACGCGCGCACACACACGCACACATACATACTTACACCAGTACATCCCACAAAAGTGTCCATTTGTATTTTTTTATGTATTTTTTTTATATATACCTCTCACTTTCTCTCTGAGTACCATTTCGCAGACCTAAAATCAGGTATATAGTATACTGTACGTATACTTCACACATACTTACAACAAGTTTACTATAAATAGAAGACCTTGTTGTATACTTATAGTAAACTTAAAGCGCCACACATCAGTCAGTGGAGAGTGAAATAGAGAGATGGCACTCAAAAGAGAGGGAGGAGAGAAAGAGTTGGCTTGGAAACAAGGGTCGGGAGGGGGACGAGGACTTTTGTTAAGAATTGTCGTCGGCAGAGTCTTTGGTGCCGTAGAGGTCGGCCAGCTTCTTGAAGCGCGGGCCCCAGCTCTGGAGGTAGTCATAGTCCAGGTCTGAATCCGTGGTCACTGTTTCCAGGGAACTTAGCGACCCGGCGATGGAACCCCGCCCCTCATAGCCGTAGATCTGGATAGAGTCGTAGGGCGGCGCGGTCGGGTCAAGGTCGGCATCCGCGATGCGTGTCTTGATGAAGTCGTCCACATCCACACTGTTGGCCACGGGACGGCTGCCGGGCCTCATGGGAAACTGCAGCTCTGGCTTGATGTCCTTACGGGGCAGGAAGCCGTTGGCGCCGTCGGGGTTCTGGAGCGTGGCGATGTCGAAGGCCTCGGTGTCCTCTTCGCCACCTCCCTCGTCGTCGTAGGTGATGATGTTCTCACGGATGTCCTCTTCCTCAAACACAATGAGAGGTTCCTTCTTCTGGCGACGCAACGCTACAAACAGGACCACGATGGCTGCAGGGAGACAGTGACACGAAGGTGTGTCAGTCAGACTAACATATTCTCAAAATTGGAAAACTAACTAAGAACCTCCCATTCAGAAAAATACAAATATATCTATGGATAGAAACACTAGGCTTCAGAGGAGAAATGCTTTTTCCTTCACTTAGGGGTAAGGTAGTTGATAAATATATAGTTCATATTTAATTAAGTGAAGAAAATGTGTAAAGCAAACAATCAACGCCATTATTCTATTTAATTAATTAATCAACTCCTCTGTGACAACACTTAGGCAAACGTGAAAACATTGGGTAAACATAAATTAGTGTAGAACATATGGCCTATAAATTGTTGTTTTCTTCTGCGGGGGTATGCTCAATAAAAGCTTATCAGGCTTCTCGGTATTGAATTTTGAAAATATCCTTAATTCATTTCTCGGTCAGACAATTAAAAACATTTCGGACACAATTAATTTCCATCGGTGGGTAAGAAAGGAATACAATCCTATCCGAAATGTATGAAGTTGGAATATTGGGGTTGTGAACCGAGTAGTCATGCTCACCCAGTAGAATGACGATACAGGCCAGGATGGCGATAAGAGCTCCTGTGCTGAGTCCAGCAGGAAGGATGTGAGGCTCCACGTTGCAGGACAGGATGGTGTCCTTGCTGTCACAGCTGCACACGCGGATGGTCAGGGTGTTGGTGCTGCTCAACGGGGGCATGCCGTTGTCGTTGATCTCAATAGGCAGGAAGTACACGTCCTGGGTCATCCTGCTGAAGCCCTTCCGGGTCACGTATATGCTGGCTGTGCTGTCTGTGAAGACGGAGGACAGTGGGGACTTAGGAAATGAGATGTTGAAAGTGAATGACTTGCGTGAAATCCTAGCATGAAATCCTTTTTTTGCACCCTAAAATACCTGACCAATGATCACACCTTCCCTAAGCACTCCATTTGAATCGTGGTGCCCTTCCGATGAGGGCAGGCAGAAGGAGAGAGGCACAAAGAGAAGAGCGTGACACTAAACGCTTGTTCTAAAAGGAGGTTTTTATCAGGCAGTGTATACACAGGCCTGCTTCTAACTGAAGACTTTTACTTATCCAGGCAGTTCAGCAGGCAGTAGGAGGCAGACGTATAGCCCTGGAGGAAAGCAATGAGGCGCGAATCTCCCGATATTAAATTCATGTTTAATACTGTGAACATTTATCAGCTTCTGGAAGTGTAATCAAAGCTCCAGTGGAGGTAGCTGTATTGGTTTTATTTGAGACTGGAGGGATGCCAATGCTTTACCTCTCTTTTTCCCCTCTGTCTCTCTCTCTCTCTCTCTCTCTCTCTCTCTCTCTCTCTCTCTCTCTCTCGTCTCTCTCTCTCTCTCTCTCTCTCTCTCTCTCTGACTAACTCTCTGCCTATTTTCTCGCCCTCTCTCTCCCCCCCTTCCATTTCTCCCTCCCCTGACTCTGGTACAAGGTACAAGGTCGCAGTCAGGGCCGGAGATGGAGTGAGTTCATTTATGTGCCAGTGACTTACTCATTTCCACCCCCCCCCCAAAAGCCCTTCTCCTCCTTGCTTTACCTCTGGCACTTACCCCAGCCTTGCACTCTCTCTCTTTCTCTCTACAGACACCTAAGGTCTCCTAATAGCCCAACTACTGTATGCTGCAAGCGCCAAATGAAACTCCTGGATATACTCCTATCAATCCCGCCAATCTATTACACTTCTACATCATTCATCGGCCAGGGGGTTATCATCGCCCAGCAAAAGGATCGCTGTTGTGGATACCGGCTGAAACTATACACTGTCTGTAGCCGTTACGTCTTAAACTGTGTTGTTCCTTTATGAGATCTTTACAGGTGCTGTTTTGTTGTTTACATGGCGTTACCATGACAAAGATGTGTATTATGTGTATCCTAACCCTCTCAAGTCTAGCAAGTATATGTTAATGAGTTTTACCCACATTCAGCCAGTCAGAATGCCCGTCAGAATGTTCAGAATGTTACAACTGCCCCCCAGTATAACATACCAAATCTCTCTGTTTCAGAGCCATATCCAGAAGGGTTTGTCTCACAAAATAATAATGATTGTAGTCACACAAAGCAGAGGAGCATTGCGAAAACAGTAGAAGATGCCTGTGCTCCTGTTTAAGCTCCAATGTTCACCTGCAAGCACCTGTGAGACAAACGTGATTCAAAGTCCTAACTCTGGAGCTTCTAAACAACAGGACTGGAACAAGCTTGTTTCCCTCATTACAGTTGATCAAATGGACCAACTTGCCCTTTCTTAACGCCTCCCAATTTCTCAAACACTCTCAACATCAAAATGATATATATATATATATATATATATATATAAAACAGCAATTAACTAATTTGTATTCCCCCGTTCAGTATGCCTAACGCTGATGAGCCAGACAGTCCTAGTGATGACAGCCAAGACAGAGAGCACCACTTGCTGATGTGAGTGTGTGACGCATCATTACGGCAGAGTAACGACTTTGAGTGCTACAACACTGCGGAACAACCGATGCCAGTCACTGAATGTCTCTGTGATTGTGATTCACACCGTGACAACGTTGTCCTCGAATGTCCCAGAAATATGCGGCTCTAATCAGAGCATGTTTCAACCCGGAGAGAGCCTTGTTTATGATGACGCGCTATTAGGAGAGCTAGAGGAGTCTGTCAACAAGGCTGATGGATGATGGCCGTCCAGTGGACATGGTAACCCTCCCTCTGAGGGGCTAGGACAAAGGATGGTGGGATGATGCAGGGAAGGAGAAGGGGCTCCAGACAGAGAGATACCTCAGGATCATTTCCCTGGATAGACAGCACATGTATTCCTTGCCTGGAAGGTGGCCACCAGCCACCACCTTATGAAACCTTAAGTGAACTCTGAACCCAGAGAGGCATTCTACAGCTCTCTGTCAAAGCATGTAACGCAACTACATGACGGGTAACAGGTATCGAATATTGAACCTGCTCGCTCACTTGACATCACACCATCCCATTAGAGTATGTATATTTAAGCAATAAGGTACTCGAGGCAGTACTTTATCGCCAATAAAGTACGTGTTCAAGGGTGTTGTTAGGCCCGACGCGCAGCGGAGGGCCGGCAAACCCTGGAACACGTACTTTATTGGCGATAAAGTACTGCCTCGAGTACCTTATTGCTTTTATAATACGGTTGCCAGCGAAATTATAAATAGTAAATAAATAGTAAGCTGCCTTTCAGCACAAAATAGTTATAGACAACAAACATTGTGTATCGCATTTCAGTAGCCGAGAGAAAATAGTCCCTGTAAACAGTGGCTGTTGCTATGCAACGGACAAACATCATTGTGAACTTCACGTTTGTTAGCCTAGCTAGCTAGCTAGCTAGATCTCGCAATTGACTTTGCTCATTTCATAAAAGCTGCCTTTAAAATAACAACAATGACAATGGGACACTTTCAATAAAATAATATTTATTTACGGTTTGCTGATATTAATTTGGATATTTCCACTAATTGTGCATCCATGGAAAACGTTTCTCATGTCCCCTTCGTCTCTGATAAGATCGCTTTCGACCACTCTTGCTCTCTTTGCCGGTGGCTCGGTGTTGGATGAAGTGCCTTCTCCAGCAAGGATATTACTCCAACGCTGTCTGTCATTAAAATTTGGTGCCCAGTAGCTTTGGAGGGAGCTTTCCGATTTATGTCCACTCACTGACATGATTTCTCTTGCTTCCAATCCAGCATTAGAGAGCGTTCAACCAATAATGTAACCGTTATTTTGAGTGCGCACTAATATGGAACGCTCCATTTTAAGGCAAATGTAAACAGGCGTACTGTAAACATCTGTACACCGTACAGTACTTTATGCTCAATAAAGCACACCCCGTGACTCACTCTCAACCAATCAGAATGCTTGATTTCAACCACCCGTATTATAAATATATATATATAACAGGTGCTTCCAACCAGCCAGCAGACCCACTGCCAGAGTGAGCATCAGTGTGTGAGTGTGTGTTCGGGATAGAGAGTGGTCGCTGGACAGATGGAGAGTCATCTTCTCATCCGCCCGGAGGCCCCAGAGGCTGCCAGAGGAGAGTGGAGGAACTCTCCCCTTTCTTTTTCTCTCTCTCTCTCTCTCCCTCTCCCTCCCTCTCTCTCTCTCTCGTCTCTCTCTCTCTCTCTCTCTCTCTCTCTCTCTCTCTCCCTCTCCCTCCCTTTGTC
The DNA here is from genome assembly GCA_903064625.1 of Mallotus villosus. Taxonomy (NCBI): domain Eukaryota; kingdom Metazoa; phylum Chordata; class Actinopteri; order Osmeriformes; family Salangidae; genus Mallotus; species Mallotus villosus. Next base: position 164,304 of record CAEFZP010000819.1, read on the forward strand.
TCTCTCTCTCTCTCTCTCTCTCTCTCTCTCTCTCTTTCTCTCATTCGGTCTCTGCTGCAGTGTCATCTCATTCTACTTCGCCTCACCCTCTACCTAATTGCACCGTGGGATAGCAAGAGTTGCGGCTAATGAAATCACCAGCCTGAAAACTGATCCAACAGGGCTCCGACACAGACGGAGAGGCTGCGAGGCCAGAGAGACACACCAGCCTAATGAATAGGGGAGGAGGCGACGGGAGTATGTGGGTGTGTGTGTGTGTGTGTGCACAGTATCGTATGTCTGTTTGTATGTGTGTGTTTGTGCAAGCCTCAGATGAAACGTCAGATCATGTCTACAGACACCTGCTAGATTATATTACATGCTCAAGTGGGTAAAAAAAGCCCATCTGGATCTGAAGTGAAGAGAACTGGTTTGATGTGGGGAGAAGAAACCCAGGTGATATACCCTGGCTCCTGTAGACTCATGGGATCAAACCAGCATCTGTTAGGACTGAAACCTAGCAGGCATTTGATCCCCTGACTGAAGTCGTACTTGTCACTGTACTGACACCAGGTGTTTCACCCATCCCCCTGTCCCTTGCAGAGATGGGATGGAAGTTGGAGAGAAATGTGTGCTTTTATCCGGTCGACGAATAGGTTGTACAAAGGTTTTGCCTTTGTGTGTGTTTGTGTGTGTGTTTGTGTGTGTTTGTGTGTGTTTGTGTGTTTGTGTGTGTTTGTGTGTGTTTGTGTGTGTGTTTGTGTGTGCGGGGAAGGAAACCCACCTCTGTTGTCTTTGATGGAGAAGTTCTGGTTATTGACAGCCTCTGGAGCAAGGCTGAAGTGAAAGTGTTGCCTGTGAGCCATCTCATCCTTGTCCACCGCACTCACTGTCTCAATCAGCTACAGAGCAGATAACACACACCTGGTTACACAGACACTCTCACCACCATGTGAACTTCTACTGCCTCACTCACACGGGCACAAACGTGCACATTCACACATCTCGGTCCATCTGCCGACGCAACACACGAACATGGTACAGAAAATCGAAGTGTACCAGTTTTCAAAGTCATGAGAAACGTTGATGTTTCACTGGAGGCTTGTGAACGTGTGTGTCGAGGTGTGACTTACTTTGCCCGGAGTGACGTTCTCACACACCAGGACCTCGTTCTGGGTGGCAAATTCAGGGGCGTTGTCGTTTACGTCTTTGACTTTGATGTTGACACGGACTTTGGTGTCTTGGTGATGTCCGCCTGGCCACGCCAACAAACATAAAAATGACGATAAAGAAACAAACACATTAGCCTTTTAAGAGTATTGGCGCCTACACGTCGAGGTTTATGACTTGTATACAGTTGAAAATGGCGGAAAGTAAAAGGAGACTAAATGGAGACAGTGGTTGAGCAGTGTGTGATTGGACTACCAAACAACCCAGACCTGTTGACTGCACAGAAAACATCATGAATATTACAACAGAGCGGTTTGATCGGTTTTGATGCATGAATTGATTTTCACATAACAGCCCTGGAATGTAACTGTGTCCACATACACTTAAAGACTAAAACTGAAAACCCACAAACTATGGAGTCATTGAGACAAAGAAAGACATAGCTGCAATCTCAAAGCTGTTTGGAACTAGTAATTTCTCCTCGGAGGGCCTCTCTGTGGTCATCGCTTCTGGAAACATCTGGTAAGCTGGCGTCTGCTGGCCCACAGAACCCTAGGGTGGAGCCCAAGGCTGGGACACAGTGGCTAGACGCCCAACCCTGGCCTCTCAGCTATTCAAAACCCAGGCCTTTCATTTCACAAAAGCTTGATTTAGTTACTCCCCCATGTGTGCTTTGTAGATGCTCAACTCACCATGACTAGAGTGTTCAAACTAAGTATCCACTGAACCTAGCTCTGACACGTACTCTGATGTTTTACTCCTAATGTTTGCTGATAGTCAACCGAGTGTGTACCATCTATAGTTTTGTGTTGTCGGTTTGTTTGGTCAGTGGGTGAAGGCCTACCGATCTCTGTGGCGCTGACAGAGATGTTGTGCCAGGCCTGGTTCTCCCGGTCCAGCGGTCTGGTGGTCCGAATCATACCGTCGTCCGGACTGATACTAAAGAACTGTTCCACGTCCGTGTAGCGAGGAATCATGTATCTGTGAACAAAATGGCCTTATTAATTCAATGATTGATTTAAATATGGAGCAGCTTGTCAAAGCATTGCCTGAGCTTTACCACCAAAGCATTTTGGAGCAATCAGAGTTAATCGTTAATTAGTTTTTGTCCTGCCAAATATATTTACACAGGGAATACGGTTGATTTGATCTGCATCTGATTGACGGTAAAAGCATTCCTGTTGCTGGCTCGCGTACCTGACCGGGTTGTTGGCTACATCCGTGTCCTTGGCGTGCACGCGGCCCACCGCAGTGCCTTCCGGCGCATTCTCCTCCACCTCGAAGCTGTAGTTGGGCGCCAGGAACGCGGGAGGCTCATCTGCATCTTCCACCGTGACCTTTACGGTGGCACTGTCCTTGTAGGGACCCCAGGCTATGAAGCGAGGGTCGAGGTGTGTGTTGGATGCCTCCACTCTCAGTGTGTATGCCCTCTTCGTTTCAAAGTCCACCGGCTGCCAAGGCAGAGAGAGCAAGAGGAAGGTGTGGGGGGAGGGTGGGGTTACACATCTACCAGGGGTATTGATCGGGAAATGAGCAATTCAACGGATGACCATCCTCTACATAAATGCATGAATGAATACTGACTTGCCAAATCAAGACAGTTGGATTGAGAACCCGTTTAATTAGTGTACGACACTAAGTCATAGCAAGAAAATTGGATTTTGGATCATAAAACATTTTCCTCCCCTCTGTGCTGTTGCGTCACATAGCCTGTTAGCCTGTATAACAATGCTAGAGGGCGCTGTTGCGACAGCATAGAGAACACCCTGTGCACGGTCAACAGAAGAAGGACATGCCACCAAGGCTTGTTTAGTTGAGTTCTTCTCAGACCATCCTTCATTAACTCCTTCCATTTATCCTCTTAGACATCACAAGTGTATTCAGTTGTACCGAAATCACAAATTTAATGTTGCAATATTGCCACATGCAGCGGACACACACGCAGTCCTGACCCGGCCGGAGGGTCCAGAGGGGACCAATGTCATCTCTGACCCCGCCCCTCCTGGCCCCGCCCCTCCTATCCTCTCCATCTGTCTTTCTTCTGGACGACCCTGCCCCCGACTCCAGTCGTCATCGCGACCGAAAGAGTTTGAACACTTTGTGACTTGAAGGACATACTACACAGACACGCAATATCACAAACACACATGCAGTGCATCCATAGCATACACCGACGTCCTAGCACACGCAGAGCAATGTACACACACACAGGCAAGCTGTCTGTCTTGCGATTGATTTCCAGTTGCTTTCCTACGTCTGTTTTTCTTCAGTTTTCTGTTCTGCATTTCTTTAATTAAGCTGCCAACAGTGGAAACAAGCATGACCCAGTTCTTTCCTCTAACAGGTTGGATCCTACTGTCTCTTGACAACCTCCTTCCCCCCCACACCTTTTCTCTCTCTCTCTCTCTCTCTCCCCTTCTGCCTCACTTTGTCTTCCTTCTCCCTGTCACGTGTTTTCCCCTTTCTCTCCTTTTTCGTCCCAACTCTCTCTCTCTCTTTATCTCTCTCTCTCTCTCTCTCTCTCTCTCTCTCTCTCTCTCTCTCTCTCTCTCTCACACCCCTTTCTTTTTTGGCACTTAATCATTTGCTAGCTGAAACTAATCAGTGGTAGATAATATTCACAATAATGCTGGGCCTCTCCTTAATATTCAGCATGCACCGTTAGCCTGCAGTTGAAACAGAATAGTTGATTAAAACCCTGGCTATTCCGTCAGTAATTTCGACTTTAATTTTGTACATGCTTTGAAGAGCCAAAGGTGATGATTTCCCAAGAGGTGTATCAGGCAGGCATTATGTTATTGAGTGGAGCAGTGTTGCATCAAACTGATTGTTGCCAGCAAGTTCTATTGTCTGGCTTTCTCCCTCCCTCCCTCCACCACCTGCCCCCACCCCCTTACCCATTCAGCGTTCTCACACAGGCTTCCCATCAGATGGGAAAGGCTCATGTGGGGTGCTGGTGTTTGACAGCACCGAACACTGAGAACAATTACCCCCCCAACCCCCGTATACACACACAGACACACTTTAATCACCCCCGTACTCTCACCCTTGCGTCAAACTATAATTTCCCTCTGATTCAATTCTTCACCTTTCCCAAGCCACGGTTTCCATTACCCTGCGTTGGTAACGCTTATTGTGATTGTTGTGGCTCTGTTATGGAAATGAGTTGTGAGATGAGCTCAGCCGCCTGTCTGATCCCCGTGGATACGCGAGACCGGGGAGGACGATGTTTACACGGACATTTGACGCATTTCAATGGCCGCTGTTCTGGTTTACCTGCCATAATCCTCGGTCATGATTCATTGGGCAGCACATTATCCAAGTAACTACCCTTACCCGTGATAACACCCACACACGCACACAGAAAATACACACACACACACACAGTGAGGTGTGACGTCCAAATTACCCAGCTTAAATGAATAGTGATACATTGCAGCTGTGGCAGACTGTCAAGCAGCTCGTGGTCTCGTCATCATGATGGCAGAGAACCCCCAGAGGTGGCAGAGTGTACTGCTGTGCAAGGTTGACCTCCCTAGGTCAGTGAATGTAGGCATAATCTCAGGCCTGGAGCACAGCCAGCCAGAGCAGAACAGCTTGAATAAGTGAGCAGAGAGAGAGAGAGAGAGAGAGAGAGAGAGAGAGAGAGAGAGAGAGAGAGAGAGAGAGAGAGAGAGATAGAGAGAGAGAGAGAGAGAGAGAGAGAGAGAGACACACACAAACAGTGTGTGTGTGTCAGCAGAGCAGGGCCACTAGAAGCTGGCCCACAGTCAGAGTGCAGAGATGAGCTCCCTTGCCCAGAGAGCCAGCCATGAAAGTCAATGCTCATCCCAGACATAATAAGAAACTGAGGCAGTGTCATCGCAATCACAGAGCGGAACAGTGAAAAATCACTCTCCTTTCCTCTCTCCATCTATCCTCTTCCCTTTCCTCCTCTCCTCTATCCTCCTCTCCTCTTGTTTTCTCCTGTCCTAGCCTCTTCTTTCTCTTCTCTCCACCATTCCACTTTATCTGTCTCTCTCTCCGCTCGGCTGCAGTCGCACACACACACACACACACACATCTGTCTAGTTATTATGTTGTTCCTTCCGCTGTCTTTCAGTGATTACATGCCTTTTTGCACACGTGATACAGCCGCAATCCCCTCCACAATCAAACACATGCCTGTGTTCCAGTGAACCACACATCCAAGAGAACAACACTGGGTGAACGTCCCCTCCCAGTAATGTCTCACGCCTCAGACAACGCCTACACCGTGACGGCAGGCAGGAGCTTGAAGGCAGATGACCTCGTCCTCACACCTTCTCCCACACAGCCTCTCTCTATCTATCTCTCTCTCCCTCCCTCTCTCACCTTTTTCAGCTTAATCACTCCCTCGCGGCTCTGTGAATCAGTGGAGATCTCGAACACGCTCATGCCGTCGCCCTCCACCAGGCGGTACGTCACCAGGCCGTTCTCCCCCAGGTCGGGGTCCCTGGCTTTCAGACGGCCCACCTCCTCCCCTGGGACCTTGTCCTCGGACACGGACATGGCGTACACACCTGAGGGAAAAAACGTCACTTATCGTTAGTCTGCCTTAATCCAATCCGGGTAAGTATTACTGGTAATAAATTGTGGGGCTGAATTAGAAGAGGCAGAATCACTGGACAACAACATCCTCCTTGAAAACATCAGGTTTTTAGGTTTATGATACTGTTTGTGGAGAAGACGACTTCCTATATTATATATCCTACAGCTTGACAAAGCTCAACTGGTTCATTCAGTGTTAAAGATGGTATGCCTATGTCCTGAAAGTCTTGATTTATAAAGAATGGCGTAATAATACTAAAGCTTTGGAACAGTTCCTGTGAGGAGCGAGCAGCTGTGGGCCTTCACAAAAGGGAGCATTTACTTCTACAGTGTGAACCTGAATGCGTTTGTATATGCATTAACATTTAGTCATTTAGCAGATGCTCTTATCCAGAGCGACTTACAGTAAGTACAGGGACATTCCCCCGAGGCAAGTAGGGTGAAGTGACACAGCGTAATTTCGCACGATCGGGATTGGAACCAGCAACCTTCTGATTGGTAGCCCGATTCCCTAACCGCTCAGCCATCTGATGCCCATATGCCTGTATTTTCCTGACTGAATGTGTACCAGTGTGTGTCAATATATACTGTATTTGAGCGTATGTGTGGGTGTGTCAATTATCGTGTGGGTGTGTGCATGCAACCATGCTTGCATGATTGTGGCTGCAGGGGTGCTGACACCTGCCTGTGGTTGAAGCAAAGCGCTAGCAGTGCATATGGTTTCCTACCAGTCTGCTCTTCCTTTTAAGTATTAAGGGCCAAAAGCTTCAACTGAATTAAAAATAAAACCTGACAAGGAAATTAGGCCTCTAACAGAGAGCTAACCTTGTAAAAAAAGTTGGTACTTTCATCAGACTTCACAATGTAGTGTACACCACCGTATCGGTAGGAGTACAGATCTTCCCAGTGTCTGAGTCTATCACCAGGTTTATGTTCAAGGTCCTATACAGGTGGGGAAGGTTGTCACTTCAAAAAGATGATGGCATTATGAAAGGAACAATGTCCTCATTCATACTCCTCCTTACTTGAGTACTTCAATGTGCTATCAGAATGAAACAAAGTTGAAGTCAAGGTTTCGCAGATGACCCTTACCCGACCAACTCCTATAGTGTACCTCTAATACTCGAATGTCCTATTTTCCCTCCAAGTGCACCAGTGCACCAGGGCTGCTGAACTGCAGCCAGAAGGCGTTCTGCTGAAAGCAGGGAAAAAAACTGCATGGGGCTCTGAGGGATAAGGCCTTTGCCTTTCCTCGCCTCCACACACTAGGAGAAACGGGGAGAATTGATGTGGGCCATTTCCACTACACGAGAAGGATAAAATCTATGTGCTTAGCTTGCTGTTTAGAGCTGCACAACTCTGCCTCTGATCCCCACACCATCTCTCTCTCTTTCCGTCTCTCCCCCTCTCTCCCTCTTTCTCACTCTCTCTCTCTCTCTCTCTCCCCCTCTCTGCCTCTCTCTCTCTCTCGTCTCTCTCTCTCTCCCTCTCCCTCTCTCTCTCTCTCTCTCTCCTCTCCTCTCCTCTCCTCTCTCTCTCTCTCTCTCTCCCTCTTTCTCACTCTCAATACCGACACAAACACTGTAAATATTTCACAACTTTTTATCGCTCACAAGATTGGCTGTCACTACATCTCCCTACCAGTGGAGTAAAATCGTTTAAAAATTAAGATTTAAGATAATATCCGTATATGTATATGATATAATATATCTATATCTATGTAGATATAGATATATCTACACAGATATATATATATATATATATCTCTAACTTAATTATTTAACGATTTTACTGCTTTAATTTAGTTTCTACCTCCTGTTTAAGCATAATTTTACATGGCCTCCAGGGAGAATCTGCCTCGCCTATTTGACAAGTCAATGTTGTTGCGGCGCTGGGGCCTGGTGGGGCGGGATGGGGGGAGGGGTGCCAGACTAGCTAAAAGCAGAGCTGTCCCCTCAGGAAGAACACAGCACACACCACGCTGACGATGGAGGATCACGGTTGAAGGTACAGATTGAGAAGAACGAGAAGGACAGACAGAGGTGGTGAAAGTCAAAGATAAAGGAAGAGAGAGAGGGAGAGAGAAAGGGAGAGAGACAAAGAGAGAATAAGAAATATATATATATATATATATATAGAAAGAGGGAGAGAGAGAGAAGAGAGAGAGAGAGAGACAGAGAGAGAGAGAGAGAGAGAGAAGGAAGAAGCGAGAGGGAGTAAGGGGGGCCATGCCATCAAACCTGACATGTAAGGAAGAGACAACAGAGAGAAAGTAAAAGAGGGAGAAGGCAGGAAGTCTGACTCACTCTGGGGGAACTTGGGTGGGTTATCGTTGACGTCTGTCAGGGTGATCCTGACCTCGGTGGTCCCTGACAGTCCCCCCCATGTGACCCCCCATGTCTTTGGCCTGGATGACCACATCGTAATCCTGCCGTGCCTCGCGGTCCATGCTAGGCAGAGCAGTTCTGATTATACCTGCAGGAAAAAAATATATATAAGATGCCATCCATTACAGGAAACATCACAAGATGTCCCAAATGTATACAAACAGATTGGATTTCCTCTGGATATGCCCTGAGCCATCTATTACTAGTGAGAAAAAAACGATACTGTTACGACATTGTCCATTGATGAACAGATAAACTTGAAATTACATCAATTGCTGCCGTTAATAACATTTTCAGGCCAACATACACGCCCAGAGGGGGAAGCAAGGCATTAGGGGACATCAAGCCCATGTGGAAACCCACAGTGACAGATGCCATGTCGCTGTCCATCAACGCACCAGCTAATTAACCACATTTAGAGAGAGGGGAGTCCGGGGGAGGGGGTGGCATGCTAACACCAAGCTAACACTGATCAGAAAAAATACATCCTAGCTTGTGAAAATGTGAATTGCTTGTTCTCTTCTCTCTCTCTCTTCTCTTTTTGAATCCTTGATTCCCACCCCCCTCTTTCTGAAAGCTAACTGGCAGTGTTAGCATCGCATGAGAATATGACAAGGAGAGTGGTTCTCCTGTGATATTTAGCTGAGCTTGTGCATGAAACGCAGATAAGCTCAAAACAAATTAGAAATGTAAGCATTGGAGAGGATCCAGTCAAATATCCAGCTTTGGTTTATGAGTAGGATTTTCTCTCTCTCCTACTCAGACTCTCTCAATCTCTCTCTGTTCTCTCTTTGGCTGTCGATGCTCGGGTTCCCATGATGCACTGTGTTGAACCAGGATATTGCCTGTGATCTGGCGGTGAGTCATGTCTGCTTGGCAGAGGCCAGGTACACATAGACTCTGCCTTGGACACACTCCATGGCACTGCAGGGCTGGCCCACACTAAACCTCCCTAGCAGCACTGCAGCCCAGAACACAGGGAAGGCCATCGCGGGTAGATAGACCCAGATCCGTGGTTATTAGTTAGTCCTATTCTCGTGTCACTTACCGGTCTGAGGTTCCACTGAGAAGTAGGGCTGCCCCTGAAGGATGCTGTACACCAGCCTGGCACTGTTTGCCATAGGTGGGGTCATCGGCGTCTGTGGCTGTCACCTGCATCACAGACGTACCTGGGGGAGGAGGATGAAAAGCATGAGCCAGACGAAGAGACAAGATGTGACAAGATATCTCAAGATTCCACATTCAGATTTATCAATAGAAAATATTTTTCTAGCGTATTTTATTTTGACTTTTATTTTGAACTGATCGTTTAGTCCAGTAGTGTCTTCAGTAGTTATATTCTGCTCTGAGTATTTCTGTGAAAAAAACAGTGAGTCTAACCTTCAATTCATAATGAGTAGCATGTTCAGTTAAGGTCATCTTCCTGAAACAACCTGCAGATAACCTAACTATGTATGCAAATGACAGAAAGCCTCGCTAGTTCAGCACCCTATCACAGAGGATCCAGGCCTCATGGACCGTGGTCTCTGAGTGCATTAGGGTTCCAGTCTGGACCAGTATCCAGGCAGAAGCCCTATTCAGGCTGTCAGTGGGTGAAATCTCAGGATAACAGATCATCACTGTCTGGACAGCATTAAGGATGATGTATTACTGCACAACACTCACACAAGACACACAAGACACACATACAAACATACATCCACACGTATACACATACAACACACACAGACAGACACACACACACATTCAGCACGCAAATCAAAAAAAGCTAAGCAACAACAGCAACAACAGCAGCAGCAGCAGCAAGACAGCAACACTTCCGCCTGGACTCCTGAGAGTCAGATATCTGTCATTTTGAATAATTCATGGGGAACAAGCTCACACTTTACCTCAATCAATGGCATGAACAGTTCCCATGATCACTCAAAAATATGACTCTTCTGAAGTACTGAAGAGAACAGCAATGACTAATTAGAATGGAAATCAATAGCTTCAACTTTACTATTGCTGGCGAGAGGAAATGTGGGTTTTTATCATTCAGGGTCGCTGCGGTCATTGATCAGTTCCACCGAGGAACCAATTCACAGATGAGGACGGGCTTGGAAAGATACGGACACTTAGCTAACTGATGCTAAGCGTCAGAGGGCTTAGCGAACACCCAGCCCTTCCCATGCACTCACCGACGTTGGACATCTCAGGCACCCTGGCGTAGTAGGGTCCGTGGAGGAACTCTGGGGGGTTGTCGTTGATGTCCTGGACCTTGACGATGAACTCGGAGGGGGGCTCCAGAGGCTTGTTGGTGTCGCGGTCCACAGCCTGGGCCGTCAGGGTGTACTGGGCTTGCTCCTCCCGATCCAGGGTCTTGGTGGCGTGAATGTTGCCTGTCTTGTCGTCGATGACAAAAATGGTGCCTGCTCCTTCGCCCGAGAGGATGTATTTGATAGCGCCTTTCCCCGAGTCCACGTCCGAGTGGAGCTGGAAGCACAAGGACACAAAGGTGATTCACGTGTTCATTGATCGATTCGGTATGATTGGTTGTCCTCATTTTGGATTGGAAGATAGATGATGTGATATACTGTCCAGCAGGTTGCAGTGCTGTAATATTGCACACTTTTTTATGAGATACTGTTGAGGGAAACATGCGCAGCATGGAAAAGGTTGTTTGCTGATTAATATCATCACTCATATGGTGACCTTTAGAGTGTGATAAAAATGGCCATCTTGACTCAGGATTTTTTCAGGGCCAATAATAAGAATTTGAGCCGATCTATAGCCTGGACGAATTAGCAAGGCAAGTTCTGGTCCCTATTGATAATCATCATTTCTGTCGTCTGTGCTGTGAAATGCCCTGTTCCCTGATGTCAGAGTCTTTGGGGGGAATCTTTGTTATTAAAAGGGAAATCCAATTTATAACATTTAATCAAGAGGGTCACTGATTGCTTTTGTGTAACACATGGAGGATATATGAGGGAATGGTAGTGATGAAAACTCTGCGACTTTGGACTTAGAGGTCAATGGAGGTGGAAGAGAACGAAGATAGGGTTATGGAGGAATGGATGAGAGAAGGAAGAGAGAGAAACTGGAAGAGGAGAGGCTGAGAGCAGAGACGATAGGAGGAGGGGAGGGAGGGGAGGAAAAGAGAGGGGGAGAGGGGAGAGTGGGAGAGGGAGGGAGATTTATAATGAGCAAAAGTTGGGAGAGAAGGGCAGTGGAGAACTATTTTGTTGTCATTTTGGAAAGGCCCTACAGGGATAGCTTCAGCATCAATCAGTCAACAATCGATTTACCTATCTCTAATTCCAATCCCTTAATGGGGATAGCATTGCATGTATCGAAAACAGTTTCAGTCAACCAAGCACAGTTTCAAACCAAACATGTCCTTACCCTCCCTACGAGCACAGGGTCAGGTCCAGTGTACTCTTCAATGACAAAAAACTGGTTCCACACCCAGCCTCTCTTGGAGCGGTGAAGCACCTGGCCCTCCTTGCCCCTCTCTCTGTGTCTGTGGAGCGACAGCCTCCGTCTGTGGCTGTGCTCGCGTTCCCTGGGGGCGGAGCTCGCTTCGGTGGCGAAGCTGCACAGCAGCGCCCCACCCAGGCACAACAGGAACACCCGCAGTCCCTGTCCCTCCCACATCCTGTTGACTGACCAACTGGCACTCTTCACTCTTCCTCTTCTGAGTGGAGTCCCCTGGAGAGGATCCTGGGTTTTTTGCCGAACACTTTGCTCGCTCGTTCTTTCGCTCGCTTGTCCGTTTTCGAACACCGAATCCTCACCACCAGATGATTTGGTTTCTGTTGTCACTCATCACAACCTCCTTCTCTTGTTCTCTCTTCTTTCCCCTCCGAAGAAAACAGCTCCTGAAACCAACAGAAAAGAGACACATTGTTGATCCCAGACAACAACAACAGTACAATTGTGGGGAGTAGTTAGCAGGCAGATGTCATGACACGACAAATGTTATGATTTGGTTTAATTTTGACTCCTAGTCCTACAAACTGCAAATATATTAATTTGTTTCAGACCATCTGCATAGTGTTCTAATTAATTGGCAGGGTCTGTAAACTCATTAGAGTTTATTAAATTAGACTTCAACCCAATGGTTGTCCTCCATTTAAAGAGCTTCCTATTTAGTGTGTCATAATATTCCATCACAGACGAACATAGAGAAAAAGCTCAACAGGACAACGGGACTACAATTCAAGATGAAGTACTTATTTCTCCTTTTACTGACCACAAATTTAAGGCCAACAACATGCAGAAAGAGATCAAAAACAGATAGCAGATGGTTCACTTCAGCCTATCCCCTTTCAATGCTGGCTCAATCCGGACAGATAAGTTAGCAGGTCTGATAACCTGGGAATGATGTGACGGTACAAATCCCACAATTAACCAGATGATGAGGTGTTGCTGCCAGTTGTGTGATTGGCTTTCATCACTTCCTGCTTGGTCGGCCATGGACAGACAGGGGAACAAATAGGCCTTGGGGGGATTTTCTCATCCACTGAGCCGCTAACAACCTTCAGCTTCCACTAGCCCCCCGAAACCACCACCCCGATTAAGCTTTAACACATCCTGGGTAAGGCCCATCTCTCTGTCTGCCTGTCTTCTATCTCTATATATTGCTCTTTCACTCTCTCTGTCGGTCTTAGTATCTCTCTCCCTCAGAAACCATCTAAACACCCATCCAGCTTGGGGGGGAGGGGGGAGGGGGCGGGGGGTGAGAAGACGGTGGGTGGGATTGAGAGAGAAAAAATAAAACTAATCCTGAGCTTGTGTGTGAGAACTCATAAATAAGGGCCAAATAAAGTGCATCCAGCAGTGAAGTAGAGGAATGGCTGCTCTAACTCTGAACGGGCCTCCCTCCTGTCAGCGCCCATAATGAACGGCTGATAGCGCTTCATGCTTCCAACTGTCTAGGTTGTAAATTGGCAGTCCACTTGCGGGGAAAAGAAGACATTTCATGCTTTTTCTCACGTATTGACTGGGCAGCAAAATGTCAAGCAAGCCGTAGCGCTCACTGCTGTGATGTGCAGCCTGGGAGGGATTCTATTGTTTTCCAAGCAGGCATGAAAATGGCCAATAACGATGTAAATGTTGGATAGTAATACCAACGGCAAAATGTAAACTATGATTTGGGTATGTGATTACTTGGCCGTTTAACAGGTGTGTAATATGGTGTTAAAGTCCCGTTGCATCCCTGTCATCCCAATCTCATCACATCAGTCATCTCCATGCACGTCCTGTTTAGACCATGTCTCACACATCCCACGTTCACATGTATGCTCAGACACCAACCCAATATGGCTAAATAGTGCAGAGTTCATAAAAGGACAGATTATATAAATCAATTTATTCTCTGCCTATTGATGGATTAAATAGGAAATCTGTTTGACCTTTCTAGCTATTTGCCAGGCTTGGGTTCTTCTTATTAGTCCATACTTAGATTTCCAAAATACATTTATGTGTGTCGAAGGCCAGTTATGGCTGGTATTACAGTCCTCGATTCATAAACATCACAAAAATTAAGCTTAGATTTGTTTGATGATGAAATGCCTTCCCTGACAAACGGGGTACTGCTCTTTGATATTGTAGTATAAGGATTCACCAACTTAACTTACAAGTTGACTAATATTCTTGGGGTGAAAACAACTATTAGTTAGGGAGGGGTGTAAGGGGTAAGTGGATGTTGTGAAGACTGTGATACCAAAACTAAATCAATGTTCTGAACAACATTACATCAGCTTACCCCTGGATAGCCCAACCTCCACCATACCAAGTTCAGTTGGTAAAACATTTGAAAAACTAGAAACAAGTTAACCCCAACTTGTCAAACTAGACTAGAGCCTGCCCCGGGTACTCAGGATCAATCTAAATGTGCCAGTGTCTGGCCTCCATTCATATTAAGTGTGTTCGCTCAAGCAGACAGACTTCACGTCCAACCTCTGCAGTTTTCTCTAGTACAGTGGTACAGTAATGCCGTGAGTCACAAAGCATGGTGGTGGTGGGTGGACGACTATGTGCTCACGATGCATCTGTATGGAGCCACACCGAGAGGGAGTGACTAAGGTGGAACACTGTGTTAATAGCACTTACATGGAACTCGACACAGCAGAAAATCAGTCAACGAGCCGTCGCTTTAGGCACTGAGTACTAGTGTCCTAAGTAGAGTTATACTGTAAAGACATCCTCTTGAATCAAACCACAACAAGGCTTTGTCAATGCTGGCTGCAAACTGCCAAATGGCTACAGATACTCAGAGGCCATACAGACGCACATGATAACTAGGTAGAATTACTTGTGCTATTCAGAACCAATTGGGGTCTAAAGTGTACAGTGCAATGAGGGGGCTCCATGCAAACCAGCAGAAGTCGAGGTCTGAGATTTGATCAGATCTGACAGAGAGAATCAAGTGGCGCCCCTGGTGTCTTTTTCCCGGCCTGTAAAGCTTAATAGCGGCCAATGAGCTGGCATCATCCGGAGAAAAGACACAGAGACATCCATTCAGCATAGAAATAGCTCTGCCCCTCTCTAAATTGTACTCTGTAGCCTCTCAAACAAGGCTAGCATTCCCTGTCCAGCTTCTCAATGACAAAAAGCGCATTATAAAATTAGGGGTCTTATACACCAAAAATTCTCCCTCTTTTACAGGGGAACTCCCAAACCAGTCGGCTTTCATTGAGTGGAGAATCCTTGCATGAGATAACTGTCACAAATAATCACAATCATCGAAAGACAGGTCATTAAGCAAGGCAGTCGCTCATTGGAAATCAGAGAGAAATATCCTTTTAAATTATATTTTCGTTCAGCAGGGCGGGGGGCGCACAGGGAGAACGATAGAGGCTGAGTGTGAGGGGGAGCGTGAAGCCGCCAGCTGGGCTGATGTCAGGAAAGCTCGTCTCTGCTCTCTGACGGAGGCTGCTTTGGGTTTTATCGTGCGAGGACGACGTGTTTCCTCTAGCGCAGGTCATCAGCAGGAAGCAGCGTTTCTCCCACGTGGTTATCAAGAGTGATCATCTTTGAACCAAAACCGAGTCAATTGGAGCACTTTGGTAGCCTACACTTTGTAGAACTGCAGCTTATAAATCTGCAGTTTCATCTTTCCATGTTCATGGGTCTCCGCTTCACTGATTCCCTTTAAAATACGCAGAAGTTAAAACATTGGGTCACTAAAAAAAGGTCTTCAACGCTTCGGATACACCTACTCTTTTCGCATCTCTCTCTCGCTCTCTCTCTCTCTTGCTCTCTCGCTCGCTCTCTCTCTCAAAGTCCAGTCACATACATCTGGTTGGAGCAGGTCTAGAGCAATAAAGGTGATTCATGTCTGAGTAGATTTGATGTATGCCCCTGTCTCCCAGAACCCTGTAGGCCCTGTCGACTGTTTTCACACTGTGCAAGTGTATGTGTGTTTGTACCTGTGCGTGGATGTGTATTTTGGTGTGAGTGTGTTTGTGTGTGTGGGTGGGTGAGCATGTTTAGTTATTGTGTGACTTAGCATGTTATCACAGTGAGAGAGAGAGAGAGAGAGAGAGAGAGAGAGAGAGAGAGAGAGAGAGAGAGAGAGAGAGAGAGCGAGAGAGCGAGAGAAAGAGAGAGAGAGAGAGAGAGACAGAGAGAGAGAGAGACAGAGAGAGAGAGAGATCGAGAGAGCGAGAGAGAGAGAGAGAGACAGAGAGAGAGAGACAGAGAGAGAGAGAGAGAGACAGAGAGAGAGAGAGAGTAGCTTTGGTAAAGCGATACAGATGGACTAGCTACAGCAGCCGCAGCTTTGGAATTAATTTCCAGTGTGCTGTAGCCTCTTCCTGCTTCGTGACCGGCTTTGAAGCACTTACTGAGGTGCTGGAGGAGGGTGGAAGAGGCTTTGGGTTTACTCTGCAGCTGGAGGGGATGGCAGAGACATAGACAGAGGGGATGGATTCCTGATATGTGACTGGTTCTTAGCTTTTTGTCTTAGATTTGCATTCAACGGTGCAACAAACAAAGGATGGTTTGAATTATATTTTAACCGTGCCGAAAGAACATTGAGGAAAAACAAATACCAGGTTGAAGAAACACACAACTCTTTCGATTGACGCATAGTTACAATGAACTTGAACATGGTAAATGTTCCTTTGGTAGATGGGGTTAAACGTACACTTGAGCTATGGGTAGACCACCGTGCTTTATGTTCGGAGAACTGCTTCTCTACCGCACTGCTCTGCTGTTCCACGCCTGAACTCTGGTCTTTACCAGAGGCGATGGTGCTCTATCGAGTTTCTAACACACACACGCATTGCACACACACACCCACACGCACACACATACACCTTTGTTTGGATTGAAAAACAGATGAATAAGACCACAACTGCAACCAGGATGGGAAAAGAAGCATTTCAAGGTCAAGTGATGAAGACTTTAAGCTCGCGCAGCACTCAGAGCCCTCAGTACATGCTGCTTCTCACACTGCCAGGTAATTGCTCCCCCTCTCCTGCTGAACACTGCCTCCTCTCAAATAAACAAGCTACCTTTTTCTCTGTGTGCTACGTTTGTGGTGAGGCAACAACCAGCAAGACAACACGACACACCTCGCGGCCTCTGGTTTAGATTCAGTCGGTCTCATACTGTACGGCTGGAAATCTTCGACCACTTGCCCTGAGGCTAATAAAGAAATCTGACAGGAACTCAAGCGTCCGCCTCGGAGGTGTCGACATGGTGATTATCTACAAACCGCTGATGATTTGTAAGCCTACTGTTGTAAGAACCGCCTGGCGTTAAATACGTAGTACATCTTTCAGAACAACATTGCAGCGCTCGGCAGGGAGGCCTCCGATCAGTAAGAGCAGATATAGGGAGGCCGAACCCCGCGGAAATGCTTCTACTTGATATGGCCACATGGAGAGAGCCTTTGAAGCTGCGTGGAGAGAAAGTGGTTTTTGGTTTCTTGTTACTGCACGCTGCTTCCTGTGGCCTTTTAATAGCAAAAAAAAAGAGAAAGCGCAAGAAAAGGAGAGGAGCTGTAAAAAGAGGAAAGCAAACGATTTTGCTCACTGGGCGAAACCTGACTCTTAATTGCCATTCAATTACACAGACTAATCGGTGTAGGTGTTTCACCAACACACTCCGTCTGTCTGGCTCTCAAGCCGCTCCGCCGCAGAGCCAAGCATCTACAGGTGAGTGATGCTTGCGCTCTGATCAGCCTGGGTAATGAATATGCTAATGACATCATCCATCCGTTTGATGCTGCAGCCACAGGTATGGCAAGGAGGATGGGTGCACACAGCAGTAAATGCAGCTAATGGTACAAATTTCGCTCCCTGTGAGCGGTGCTGCATTGGTCGAGGGAGAGAGTTGGCGGGGACGAGACCACAACGACAGGAAGGGACGGAAGGAGAGAGAGGATGAAGGGAGGGATAAGGAAAGAGAGATTGTGTAGAGAAGTAGGGTGTAGGATCAGAGAAGACCCGTTCTGACACCAATGATATTTACAAATGGCCCTGGGCCGAATCGTTTCTCTCTCTATCTCTCTGTCTCTGTCTTCATACATATCTCACTCACTTTCTCTGTCTCCCTCGCTCCCTCTTTCACAGTAACATTCTCTCGCTCCATCCATTTCCTCTCCCTCCTTCGGTCGCTCGAGTAGTGAGCTCGGCTCAGCTGAGGCCTTACACGCCCTTGGAGTTGAAAGGTTTATGACAGAGTATCACTTTACTGGGGCAAACACGGCTCAGCACTACGGTTAGGTTACCTTGAACCATGTGAAGGTCAGAGTTCTGAGACGCCAGAGATGGAGAGGTGGACTGAGGTGTATGGAGAGGTGGACTGAGGTGTATGGAGAGGTGGACTGAGGTGTACGGAGAGGTGCACTTGGCTGAAGCAGACTGAGAGGATATGGGAGGTGGGATGAGACATGGGGTCTGTTTGTCTGTGTGTGTGTGTGGGGGGGGGGTAAATGGATGCTAGAGGTAAGAGATTGCCGATCCCTCTTAAGCCATTACACAAAGTCAAGTACTAATTATGACCCAGAAGGACCTAGCTCTTCCTGTTTACATACTGCTGGTCCTTAACATTATTCATCCACACACACAGTGCATTATACGGCTCTTTATGCATGGAGGAGCATACCTGAGCATTCATCACACTTAGATGCTTTAGTCCAGGTCACTGACCTCAGGAATCTAGACCATATATGTTACTTTAATATCTACAATAGAACAGATGGCATGCCATTATTATAGAAATATGGTAAGAAATAGTATCATGGTGTCATTCACCAGCACAGTCAATGGCACAAAATGGACAATTCACTCAATGTATTGCAATAGATTGTCGCATAGCCATTCAAGTACCCAATTTACACCAGTTAACCAGCTGAAAAGGCAGTGAAAAGAAACAATTAAGACAATCAGACAGCAATTAACACGTAGTAATATAAGCGAATGGAATGAATTGGTCCATGCTGTTGGGAACTGGAATCTGGAACGGCATATATCGAAGACATTCATTAACAGTTTGAACTTCAATTTACAATATGCCAGTGAAATATTCAGCCATAAAGCCACACATACTGTATACTTCCATAAGTGAGCATTGCTCAATTGACTAAAGTATAAGAACACACATCAGGATGTAATTTCCAGAAATGTGAATAACCAATGGTGTCTTAAATTAGTCAAGGTTTCTTTTTTTTCTATTTTTTTTGGCCACGCTCGAAATGTAATAATTATGTCTTCAGTTATTATGTCAATGTAATTGCCAAGCCAAATATTCTCTGTCTGTATATCCAAGAATGTTAATGACTAAATACTTAAAAAATAGAAAATGTATTGAAGACATCTGCATCTTCTTGGCAATTCAATCAGCCACTATAGCTCCTTGAACCATAATTAAAATGTGAGAGGTTCATAAAACCCATGTCTCTACCCTTTTGTCTGCCACTCACAGTCTCAAAGTATTTTCGTCACAAAAGAGGATGTGACAGAATAGAGTTCTTTTTTAAGCTACACACACAGACAGACACTTGAGCGAGTGTGGAAGTAAGCCGGGCCCGGGTTTCCAAACAAAGCCCCAAATTCCCCAACCATTTCCATTCCTGGAAATGTTGGGAGGGAGGGATTAGCTAGCTAGAGATTCAGAAAGAACCAGGATCCAACTGGGGGTGGGGTGGGGTGGGGTGGGGGGGGGACAGGAAACTGCGGTGTCTGGAATTGATTTGAGGCAAAGGGAAAATAAAATTGTTGGGATTCTTTAAGCTAAGGGACAGGAGACGAACAGCCACAGATCCGAACCACTGGTCTGGGGGAGGACACACGAGAAGAAAAGTGGAAAATGAGACACTGCTATAGACTCTGGGGCTTAGTTTAATGCTTTGTTCAAAAGCCACGGCTGGAAAATGGAGCCCAAAAATGAAGCAGGGGCGGAGTCCAGACAGACCAGACGGTTTACACAAAAGTATATTTTAAGATGTGTTAGAGTTTTTTACATATCATTTCAACCAAGTGATTTAGGTATTCAACTGAAAGTTTGACGCTAACAGAATAGCTATGATTGACAGCATCATAATACCCTATTTATGGCTGAGTGATAAGAAAATCTCACATTGAGAGACTCTTTTGAATGGCTTTTTCAATAATGCGTTGACTCTGGGCCAATTATTGTGATCCATTGGTTAGGCAAACAGTGCATTTAGCCACTCTGCATCAGTTAATCAATCTGGCCCAAACTCTCTCCCGTACTGTCCACCCCCCCAACATCCCCACCCCACTTCCAACCCCCCCCACACCCCCCTCCAGCATATCTGTATGGAATGCTAAGCAAGACTGGACCTGGACAACCAGATAGGAGACCAAAAAGTGTAATGAATGTGGAGGGTCAATGTTTGGCTCGATTCTCTCTGGAAATAAGTGTTCAAGATCTAATGACCACTGGTGGTGGGCACTGCCCCTGTATGAATATTCCAGCCACCATCCCCTGACTAGTCGGTCATTGCCATTTCCGTTAATTACATTGGCTAACAGTGATGGAGAGCAGAGTGTCCAGGATTGGCTGTGCATGCCATAGGTCCTGTGGTTGGCTACCATGATGGTTCAGTCATGCACATGCTCAGTATGATTCAAGCTGGTAACGTGCCTTTTCTGCAGTGGGAAGAAACAAATATACTAAACTCACAATTTCATAGCCAGTGAACTGATTTTCTTCATGGGCAAGGTCAGCAGACCTGAAACAGTCTCCATGGTTGTTAAACAAACACAGAGGAAGTCAAGGTGATGAGCGAGTGAGAGAGAAAGAGAGAGAGAGAGAGAGATTGAGTAATGTCAACAGGATGGGCAAAGAGAAATCAAAGAGAAGGCACACAGTGAGAGACCACTTCAGTGCTTCACATTTCCTCTTGTTAACACCACGAAAGAGACCACAACAATGTATCTTCTGAACCAAGAATTTCAAAAAAATAAATAAAAGTATACAGCATAAGCATACATTCATCATCTACATTTGACATTTACTCATTTACGAGTGGAAGTAAATTCATTACTTAAATGCTACCTAACTAGTCATCTGTATAACATCTGCCCTGCTTAAATGCCCTGTGGAAAACAGGCATCCCATTTCTGTTTTAAAATAAGGTTAAAGCAGCCCTAACCCTCAACAGTGCAGCCACTAGGGGCCCTTAACAAGGCAAGATGGAGGAGGGGAAACGTGGTGCCAGTAGTTATCAATCTTCCTAGGTCCACGCAGTTCAAGCCAACCACCATTAATTAGCAATATCCTCTCCGTCTGGGCTTGATATGTCTATTTGTGAATAATAATCCCATACATCAACTATTCCACAGACGCAGGTTAATGACTCATATTCCAAAGTCAATTATATCCAGTTCAAGCCTGTGGGAGTCAGGAAATTACCCATCAGCCCCCTCTCTCATACGTCCCTGATTGTGAGGACTAATTGGAGACAAAATGAACGATGGTGTGTTGCGACCTGCCCCTCTAAAGATTTTCAGAAGATTGAGCACCGGCTGGGAAATTTGCTGGTTTAAAATGAGATATTGACAAAGATTTCCATCTCCATCAGGTTTCACAAAAGATTGTTTTATCAGCGCAAACCAGAGAGAGATGAAAGAGATTATTCTAAGAGAATCAAACAAACCAATAACAAAAGCAGGACACTTTCTCCTCTCCGGTTTTTAGCAATATTTATAGGGATGCTATGAGGTGAAAATGTACTTAAAAACATGAATTCCAAGAGTGTATTCCAAACATTAAACTTATAAAGAAACGACACCAAATATTACAATTATCTATCAATATCTTCATGCACTACGCTCCAGTGTGTCTGTGAGAGTATGCTGTGGTTATTAGAGACATAATAAAACCGTGACAGCAGTAACCTTTGGCAGGGTTTTGTGAGGCGGAGGCTGGCGATACGGTGTTATCATTAGGTCTGTCTCCAGTCGACCCGCAGCCCAGGGCAAGGTATATTCTCTGGGTCTAATCCAACATTTAATGCTGCATTACTGGAGCCCTATCTTGGCTATGGCTTTATCCCCTTCGCCTTTCTATATACTGATCTTTTTTTTCTGTTAGTAAAGGAAAAAGGAGGAAGGGTGGGGTGGATTGGGGGTTAGAGAACGAGTTGGCGCTTACGCCCGACAGGGCCATTCACCCTCAACACACAATCCGCCATTTCAGGAACAACACAAAAGGAGACAGAAAACGAAGTATATCTCAAGCGCCGGCTCAATTTGACCTGATCTGCCTTGGCTTCAGTGCACATGGCTCTGATATTCAACATAAATTGCAGAAATTAATAAGATATTAATATGACAGATATCAAAGGGAAAAGGGAAATCCTCTTTTTCATTCTTCCAAGCAGAGAAATTAGATTGTTAATCCTCGGAGGCTTACATTTGTTTTCTGTATCTCTGAGTTTTGATTCCTTTGGGATTTATGAAGCATGGTAATCCCACAGGAAGTCAGTTTAGCTTCTTCCCTCCACCCCCTCCAGGCTGCTCTGGGACGACAGAGGGGACATTGCTCTGAGCTGGATCCCTCCACAGTCTGACACATGTTTGTGGGACATTTGGGTTTGATTTTGGCACACAGTCAGAATAGTAATGACTCCAGGTGGCCTGGACGCAGAGTCGATCAGAGGTCTACTGAGGCGTAATATCTCAGTTTGACCTCCCTGTCCAGTCCGAATAGACATGATGGATTATTACAGGTTCTGAAATGTGCCTGAGTCCTGGAGTCAACTTGAAACTTAAAATGAATTGTAGTGACAAATGTAATTACTGAAACAGAAACCATAACATGTCCAGTGAGACTAATCTGTAGGATTCATCTGGAGAGGGAAACTAGCAGAGTGAAGTAAATACCTTGCTGTTTCCCTCCACTACAATTTCTATTGATATGTCATTGTTGGGCCCTGGTTCTATCAAACCTCCTGCAAACAATCAATAGTACTGGTGGGCATAATGCCCATCAGTGACACAGTAAAGATCACAGAAAATCCTTTCCAACAAAGAGATGGATTTAGCAACTCCAGTCAGACCACAGATCTTTAGACAGAAGAAAGC
Source organism: Mallotus villosus (assembly GCA_903064625.1). Lineage (NCBI taxonomy): Eukaryota > Metazoa > Chordata > Actinopteri > Osmeriformes > Salangidae > Mallotus > Mallotus villosus. The sequence continues at coordinate 186,958 of CAEFZP010000819.1, forward strand.
CTGTTTATCTATTTATAGTTATGAACTAAAAACTAGCCGAAAGACAATCTGTATTCTACCATGGCAAGAGGATAATAGAGTCATTCTGCTGCACAGCCATGAGTAAAAACTGTAATCCCCATCTGAAAACCCTACAACGTAAAGCTAAGCTAGGCTATGCTAAGCGCTTTTGTTCTAGTTCAGAGCAGAGTTCAATCCCCACCCTGCAGCAAGACATCCTGTAACAAAAGAGGTCATCTGCATATAAGGGAGTCCAGGCCCCAATAAATGTCTCCATAGATGTGATTGATCTGGCTTTAGGAACAGGGGTCAATGGGTGAAGCTGAGAGGATGGACCAGCTGCTGACATCGTCCCATTAGCATGCTAGCCCCATGGCTAGTTAGCATAGCCTTTTTGTACATCTTTTTTTTCCCCGTCCATCTCCATAGAGGTAGTTCAAGGATTATTGTTGGCAGTCTGACATCTGACATTAGAGCTGTCCTGGGATTGAATGATAAACTAAGACCATTTAGATTGTATCTGGTAAAATCCTTAACTTTTCAAGGGAATACAATATGTAGTTGAAACACTGATTATGCTCAATGTCCTCAGGAAAGCCAGGTTTATAAAGTTGAATTATAGATAGGAGAGAGAGAGAGAGAGGAAGAGAGAAAGAGAGAGAGAGAGGTGGGTGAAGACACTCTGGATAAGAGCGTCTGCTAAATGCCAAAATAAGAAATGAGAGACCGACAGACAGGGACACAGGGACACGGGGAAACTGCTTAATAGGTAGATAGAAATAGAAACAAAAAATAGATATAATGTCCAAAGGCATTTTGCAATTCTACATGCAGTGTGAACTAACTCTGTTACTTCTGAACAGCTATCTGGGTACAGGGTGTCCCGGGCAATGTGCAGGCTTTTAGATCTCAAAACATAGAGACATGCTCTGAAGTGCTGGTTCCACCTTAAAGACATTAAACATGTCAAATATAATGACAACACTTTTCTTTCACAGCAGCCACAGCCTCTATTGATCCTCCATCATGAATATGGGAGCAGACCTCTGGAAATACACATCTCCACATGTAACACAGACGAGAGGAAAATCACATGGCCGTCAATCACGCTATGACACTATGAACCATGGTGTCTCATAAATTGTTATTGTGCACATAAAGTCTTCTAGTATGCATGCTATGGAAGACATATATCAGTCTGGATGCACAGGGGTGTGTGTTCACCATTTTATCCTGTCCTAAACGGATTCAAATTCAGTAATTTGACTGCTATAAAATGAAGATCTTTATATCTATTTTTTTCTGCCTCACAACCCATCAGTGTATAACCATAATGTTGCTTTTGTTTCAGTAATACCTGGCCTTAATAGTGTACAACCTGCTTCACAGCAACACTAACCGGCGGAGAGAGATTTCTACGTCCGAGAAGGGGGACAGAACAAGGTGAATCCTGTTTTGTTCAGTGGATTATGTCTCATATATAGAACACCCACAGTTTCCAATAGGAGTACAACCCTGTCCTAACGGAGCCTGCAGGACTACTTCAGTACACAGCATGGTTTGATAAGCAGTATGCACAGGAATCATGCTGGATATGGCGAGTGTGCACGAGCAGCGTGCACGAGCGACGTGGACTAGCGTCGTGCGCGAGAGCAGCCGCGGAGGCAGGGAGCGAGCGGGACGAGGCAGGATGATCAGCAGCAGCTTTCAGGAGAAACATGCAGGTCACAGCTGTGCGGCACCGTCTGCCAGTCAACGTTTCCATGTCTACTGCACACGCACACATACACATGACCAGCACGGCACCAGCGCAAGGCCCCCACGGCCAAACGTGACACAGCGGAAAAAAGATTGAAGTGCTCAGTCTGAGGCCTGACGTTTAAGGGGAAGGCCGATGTGTAGGAGGTACACCTCTTCAAAATGGTCTCCAGTTCCTACGCCTCCTCGGCAGAAGAGGGGAACAGAAATATCCCTCTATCACGGGGACCTGATGACTCGCTGTCGCCATCTTGATGTTTGTCATTTATGGCGTCATGTCACACATCTCACCCCCCCCCCATCGCCCTTGAGGAGAGCTAAGGCAACAATGGTTGCTTTCTACACAGGAAATAATGTGTCTGAGAGGCTCAATGGCTAGCCCAAGCCATTATACATGTAGTCATTTAGCAGACGCTCTGACTTACAGTAAGTACATTCCCCCTGAGGCAAGTAGGGTGAAGTGCCTTGCCCAAGGACACAACGTCATCTGGCACGGCCGAGAATCGAACTGGCAACCTTCTGATTACTAGCCCGATCCCCTAACCGCTCAGCCATCTGACCCCATTTTGTCCATTAGGGTTCGTACAAAAGACATACATCATGAGAAGTATCCGAAATGGTAATGGTGTTCCAAAGTCAATACACGATCAAAGCAGCACAACAATCGGTACCTTAAAGGAACCGTCAGCGTGAGCGCGGTGTTCCCCGGAGATATGTGCTCGCTGCGTCACTGACAGCAGCCACATACAGACCTGATTCTTCTGAACTTCAAATAGAGAGCCAGAGAACAAACTGAATAAGTAAGCACTCGCAAACAATGGCGTGCCATTATACATAACAAGTGCAAGGGTAACAGAAAAGAAATCCCAATGAATCCACCCAGCCGGATGTTATTGTCCTAATGTGAGGATTTAGAGAGTAAAAACACCCACAATTAATTGAGCTATTGGACTGCACATGCTAATGTGTAAGAGATGAATAAACACCTCTTTACATAATCTGGTCGACATGGTTGAACGAGTATTAGGGCACAAAACAAGTTTGGATGAGATCCAGCATCCAGGCTTGATAACGTTCTCAAACGCAGGAGTGTTGATGATGGTTAGAGATCATAAAGAAGGTCACAGGAGAGAGAGACATTTTCGCTGGGAGAAGTATCATTCACAAGCACGTCATCCTTCAACTTCAACTCATCCAAGGTTTAAAACTAACCTTTCAGCCTATTTCCACCACGCGTTTCATGAATATTTCATATTTGATTCAGCGCCCACTGATAAGCACTAATCATTAGATTGTTTAAATGCTATCTATGGCAAAATCTCCTAAGTCTTTCCACAAGCCACCTCCATTTCCGTTCCCTGTCTTTGATAAACCCAAGAACCACATAAACTGAGATGCTGTGATAGAAATGGGAATAACCAGTCTTGGAGCAATAGATCGTCCCAAATGTGCACAGACGCATTAAAGGAGAAAAATCTTCATGATAATACCCAGAGCATCCTTTATACCTACAGTATGAAGCAATACCAGCAGCCATAATGAGCCAACACGTGGATGCCTACCACAACCAGTTTACATGGGGTGGTCACTGGTGTGGTGGTGACTGTAGGATGCAGGGGTGAGATGCAGAGGATGCAGACGTAAGGGGGAGAAGCCTGTCCCCCATGCAGACAGCGTATCCTCCTCACGTGTTGGTATTCAGGAGCCGCGCTCTGGCTCGACCCGCTCCCGTGGGGGATCATGTTTATGGATCAACTCGTGAATATGTATTTGTCAGATCATGAGCCTTTGTGCCATCAAACAACCTTTATTTCTCCTGATAGAGGTCGGTGACCTCCGCAGCTGACTGTCACCCTTCTCCAGACCTAAATTAAATCCCTCCACTCTTCCCCCCCTTGCCTGAGGTAGAGTGCTGAAGGAGGTGCCACCACTGCATTGCATTAGATGACCTGCGTGAAAAGCCGCAACCGAGGGAAATTCTATCTGCTTTCAACATGCATTTAGCCGCCACAGCATCGGAGTCAGGTTCGTGTTGGATAGGCCGTCTACACCTGACTAAACAAAACAGTGTTGGAGCTGGAGGGTAGAAATGAACACAAACTCATTTAAAGCCCTGTTTCTGGTTTCATAAATCAGGAGGATTTTTTGTTGTTGTAAATACTTCAACCCGTAAGGCTGCTTGCTACCTAATAAGATTTGTTTTGTCAGATATTTGATTGTTTCTATTATGCACGGTACCTTTTTCAAACAGAAATTGACGACAGTGAAAGTTGTGACAATGATCAAATGCCTCTTAAGATTTAAGAAGGTTTAAGTATGTATGTATATCGCTGCTGCTGTGCCCTGGTAGTATGGATTCTGAAATGAAAAGCAGACAATATAGCCATGCAGTGAGTACATAGTGATCAGCTGACAGATAAAGATAGAGCGTGTTGCAGGCTTGGAGGACGCTTGAAGAACTCCTTCGAAAGCCCAGATTAAAACAACAGCATGTAATGAGATAAGCCCATAGTTGGTCTGCCGTACATACTTACATACTCAGTCAGGGTAGTCAACGTAAATGTTTAATTTGCATAATGGTTTCACCTCTCTCCCTCTCTCTCTCCTCTCTCTCTCTCTCTCTCACTCTCTTTCTCTCTCTCTCTCACACACACAAACAAACACACTCTCTCTTTGTATGGAGGATGAATCTAAAAGAAACAAGGACCATCGGTCCTGGAGGATAAGCCATCTCTCCTCTAATGATAAGGAAGTGCAATTTCTCTTCTTTGCCTTTTAGGTGTTGTCATTGGTAAGTGACCTATAGTATCTCTCTTGCCCTTCTCTCGCTCCCTCCCCCTCTCTCTCCCCTCCCCTCTCTCTTTCAGCCTCCCTCCTTCTTTCGGTCGCTCTCTTTCTCTCATTTCATTTCGAGGAGTAGTCAAAAGAGGCAGTGCCGCTGAATGGCTATCTTGATAAGGAGAGGCTGTGAGCTAGATGCGCCGAGACAGCCTCCAATGAATATCAAGTGACATGAGTCAGAGAGGGAGCGGCATAGGGAGAGGCAGCGAGAAGCCGAGGAAAAAGACAGGATGAAAGGGATGGAGAGGAGCACAGAGAGCAAGAAATGAGATGGAAACGAGGGGAGCTTGGTGGGAGGAAGGTAGACAGATAGAAAGGGGGGGAAAGGAGGGAAAAAATAAAGACTGCTCTTCCATTAGAGTGGCCTTCCTCATTTAAACAGCCATTACTTCCCTGCCCCCTGGACGGAGGTTAGTGCGGGGGGGTGGGGTTGGGGGAAGGGTTGGGAGCTGACATACACCCGCTGGCACTTGCCAAATTAGAAGAGGCTGCGGCCTACCAGGGTGAATACTAAACGTGTCCACTTGGCTTTCTCTCTATGCCACTGATTCATCCCCTCCGGTTGAGACGTCCACCATTCACCCGAGCATTCATCCGCACACCTTGCGGCCCTGCTACACGGCTCGGTGAGGGGGAGGTGTGAAGGGGTGGGGGTGAGTGGGTGATGTGGCGGTGGATGGGTGATGTGGGGGTGGGTGATGGGTGGGTGGGTTTTGTGAGGGATCTGGAACTTTCTGGCAAAGATAACCAGCACAGACTAATTAAAAGATGTTCAAAAGTTACGGGTCAAAGGCAAACTTTGACCCACCACCATCGTCCTCTCGTTCACCATTTAGGTCTCTCGCCCCTCTCTCCCTTCCGTTAGCTTCTCTTTCTCCGTCTCTCTTTCCCTCATTCCTTCTCCAGACCATAGGCTGCAGTGCAATCGTGCCCAGTCGGGAGTCATTCATCACTGCTGCATCACCCACCCCACCACCCCCAACACGCCCCCATCGCTAAGGCGACGGGGGAGATGTAACTTTCACACGACGAAGCTTCTCGCCTCTTCTCTCTGCTCTGCTAATGACTAAATCTGTCATTTTCAACATTATGAGGATTTCTGTGGGTCCTTCCTACAACTCCATCATAGCTGATTTGTTCCGGTGTGGCAGATTCACTGTGAAATAAGCTAGTTGCTTTCAGACTTCTTCTCACTATCTCTCTCTCTCTCTTTTTTCTTTTGCCACGGCTCCTGATTACTGTGCAGAGTACATTGTGAAATAATTCATAACGTAATGAAAATGGTCAGAGAAAGCCAGCTTGACTCCTCATCATTTCAATAATGCATTGCTCAATCATTTTCATTCAAAAAGAATGGCACTCTCTACCTTTGTGGTACATTACATGTCCAAAGTCGTATTAGTTTCATAGAAAAGAAAAGGTTTCTCTTCATGACTTGACTTGTAAAGAAAGGAAAAAAAAACATTTTACCTCATCACGACTTATATGTGCCATTGCATGTTCAGACAAGGAGAATCAATAGGTGAATGTTCCTGAAACTCTTTCATTCTACAATAAATACGTTTTCGACATCAGCTGAGAGACCAGAGTACAAAGTGTAGCAAAAATAATCACTTTACAATTCGTCTCATGAAAACAAAGAGGAGAAAAAAACACCATAAATAATTCCTCAAGGAAACAGAATCAATGAAGACATTGCCCTTAAAAAATAAGGGTCACACAAATCAATTGTTCACTTATCTTTCTTTTAACTTACACAGTAACTTACAGTACATAGACGGTCTCTATCTCACATGTACACACACAGACATACACGCAAACACCAACACACACAATAACAAGTATGTCATACAGTTCTGCCAAACGGTATCCTTCTTCTCATTCACAATTTTCTGAGCTGCCCCGAACCTTCGTAATCTGTTATTGTTTCCATGAAACAATGTGTGATTCATATTTCTTTTCAAATGAACTGCCCATGTTGCTTAGACTTTGGAGGCCAAGATGGAGCTGCACTATAAATGGTTTATGTCATAGCCCCAGTCTAGTGTCTTTACCCTGCAGCCTGCAATGTAATTGAAAAGGCAGTCCAGAGCAGAGTGGAGTGGCGGGCAGTCTGACCGGCTATTGGGTCATGGAGACGGGAGTGGTGGGAAAACTGACCTTGAGTAGCTCTGGCCAACTAGCCCCAACCCTTACGCTGTACTTACACTGTACAGCTATCACCTAAACTCTGACCCTAGGACAGAGGGCATTATGGGAACTTCGGATGAACCTTTGGAGAAGGCCAAGCATTCCAGAACAGACGGAACACAGAGCAACTGAAGACCAGTAGGTACACGTGTTCGTTCAGTTCCTTCGGCTAATCCCACCAGATCCTTCAACAGATCCCTGGCCTCACCGTCTAATGGCTTAGGCAGACACCCGCATTCCTGTGTCTCCCAACCTCCCTTTTTTGCTCTCTCTCAATGTCCGTCTGTCTCTCTCCCTTTCTTTTTTATTTTACCGTATGTCCTCCTACATCTCCCTCACTCTCTTCATCTTTCCCTCCTTAAGTTCTGTCCCTCCCTCCCTATTCCTCCCTCCCTCCTTTTCTACTCCATCTCTCTCCTTTTCTCTCTCTCTCTCTCTCTCTCTCTCTCTCTCTCTCTCTCTCTCTCTCTCTCTCTCTCTGTCTATACCTCTGTCCAGTAGGGGCCCCCCAGGTGCTGCTTTGCTTGCAGAGCGAAAGCTAGAGATGAATGGCCACATCTGCCTGTCAGTGCTGCCACAAGGAACATCTCTCCCTTCCCTGATGCAGCCACTATCTCTCCCTCTCGTTGTCTCTCTCTCCCTCTCTCACAAACACACACAAATATGAATTCAAGTACAAACACATACGAACATACATAGTCTTGTGGGAACAAATGCTCAGTATGTATGCTTCAATACGCCAGCCGCATTGGTATTGGCTGTGACAGTTCAGGCGTGGCCCATCCCTTAGCTCTGTCTTTGGTTACCTGCGGACGCCTGAGTCGGAGCTGAAGGTATACAACCGCCCCCAAGGACAAGGGCACGAGACACATCAGCATTTCCAACAAGCACAAATCTAACGATAAGACATACGAGTATCTCCCTTCTCTCTCTCTCTCTCCCTCCCTCTCTCCTACTCACCCCTTCTACCTCGCTCCCTCTCACTTCCTCCTTGCACCCACCTCCTTATCCCTCTCACTCTCCTTCTCTCTCTCATCGCATATCCCGGGGGCCCTCCTTCACAGTCACATTAACAGATTGTTTTGAAATGCTTTATCTAACTATAAAGACAGGAATGTGTGTGTCTGTGGCTTGGTTATCTTGAGATCAGGGCACTGTGTGAAGTTGAAATTTGCCAGGTCTTATTGGTCAGCATCCAAAGAAATACAGAGTCAGGGAGCAAAGCGTATTGGGTGAGTAGCTTGCAACAAATCAACATAAATACAAAAACGCATTTGCTGCCATGTTGAATTGGACGGAGCGATGGAGCCATGGATCTTGCAGGAAATAAATATACATGCTTATGTCATCAATGGACGCCAAAGAGCACCACACTCGTTTGTGTTGATGTGCTGGAACCAATGCTACCACTCCTGACAGCAATCCTGTGAAGCCATTTGTGAAAAGGGCTGAACAAATAAAGTTTGATTTGACTCTCTCTTGTATGCTTAGCCAAAAACTTGAAGCCGCACTGGAACAGGACTGAATAAACTGCACAGCCTTGCACTGTTAAATGACAAGTCACAGCAGCAGCCTTACATACATTTTGTCATAATTGAGAATACGGGGGATGATGAAATCCATTTGCAATAGCTAAATGTTATTTCACTGACCATGGCCTTAGTAGTCTAAAAAAATTCTGCGCCATGAGTTGCTTTTTCAAAAGAGGCATCAGTTGTCAGGACTGGCAACGACCATGCATCTGTCTGTACAAAGGGAACAAGGTTTTCTCAGACGGTTAAGGAATAAAAAGGCGAATGGTGTCATTGTCAGGAAGAGAGTGCTCCACGCTAATGGGAACAACCCTTTTGGGGCAGTGTACGAGAAACGACTCTGGTTTTACATGACAGTATGAGGAAGCTGGGCTTGTTTGCTCTGTGTGTGTACTGGTGGGAGTGTCAGAGGAAAGGAGTGTGTGGTCTGCCATAGGGCCTGATGGGAGGAGGAATAAGGGACACATACACGTTTTACGAGAGTGTATGTGAGTGTGATGATAATGAGTGGCCTCCTGTACATGACAGTCGTCCTGTTGTAAAAAGGGTGACAGGCCTTGTCCAGCCTGCCCTCTGTTTCTAGAGTCCCCAATTACCCCACAGCTATGGCAGTGGCTGTACTGATCAAAACCACAAAGCTTCCCTTCTGAATGGGAAACAACTGCTTGTCATATTGAGTACCCACCCCAGGGCCACCCACAATGTAAGTCATTTACAGAACGCATCTCTAATTACTTGATGAAACAGAGAGAACAAAGACCTTGGAGAGTTAGGAAGCCAACTGTTTTGCATCAGTTGAATTATCATCTCAGGACGTTCTACTAGTCACAATAAATGTTTCTAAAGTGAAGTGCAATTTGTTTTAAATATATAATATATATGTATATCCCGATGAGAGAGAGCTTGTTTATATAAAACCACAACAAAGACATAAAAATCCATGGTAGCATATTTACTCAAAACCTTGGCGTCTAATCTTGAAATACCTTAAAGCTTCTCCAACCACAGAGAGAAACGCAGTGCAACAGCTATGGAAAATACATCAGAAAACAAGGCTTTGGGACAAAGAAAAAACATGGCGTCCTTGCAGTAGACAGAAAGACAGAGCAGAACTGGCCTGTGGGGTCTAATAGGTGCCAATTCTCTAGCCATGAATGGGTTCACTGATGCAAAGCTAGCCTGACAGTCTGCACCAAAGCAACCAAGCAAACAATAACAGATGCAAGTCCCCCCAAAAAAATATTTCCGCTTTATACTCTTTTCTGTCTTTTCCTCTGTCTCACTCTAGCTTTCTTCTCTCTGTTCTCATTGCCTTTCAACACTCCATCCTACAATTATTTACCATTAATTCACAGAGGGAAATCTGGAAACATCTTGCAGAAAAAGGGTGTGTGTGAGAGAGAGATAGAAAGAGAAGGAGGGAGAGAAAGAGAGGGGAGGAGGGAAACAGCCCGTGCAGGGTTAGCTAGTCAGGATGGGTCACCATTGACCAGTCTCCTTCCCACTGACCTGAATTAACAGGGTCTGGCAAAGAAGAAGCAGGGCTGGGGGGCTGAGGCCTTCATTGTTGTTGTCTGATAAAGAGATTAGGGCACTGTGAAAAGAGCCAGGGCAGAATCTCCCCGGCATCTCAGATGCTGGGATGAAAGGCCCATTGTAGCACTGCTACACATCCTGGCTTCCCTGAGCACTTGACAACCAAAACACTGGACAACAGAATTCCTGTGTCAGACAAAACGTTCCTTGTCTGCCCCACCAAAAAGGTTGATGAGCCTCATTTACAAATGTATGCCTTTGTGACCACGTAATTCTCTATTAGCAAAGCTAGTAAAGGCAGAACTAAATAAATTATTCACATATTCTCTGGTCTCTAATAGTTAAGAAAAGGAATAAAACGTTCATAGCGATCACATGACTGAATGCTCTTGAAGAAGGAAATCAGCTCAGAAAAGAAGCTCAGCCGTCAGCAGGGAAACATGTGGTGGCAGTGTGGTGTGTGTGTGTGTGTGTGTTGTGTGTGTGCGTGTGTGTGTTTGTGCATGTGTGTTCCCTCTTGTCTTTGTGCCTAGCAGTCTTTGACTGGTTTGTGTGGTTAAAATCTGCACGTCAAAAGCAGGGGAACTATTTGAGAGGGCCACCAGATGTTCCTGTGAAATGGGGTTCACATACATGCAGCCTTCTCTTCTCCTCTCCCTTCCTTTTCTATTATCCCCCACTTCTATTTATTTCCTCACCATTTCCCTAAGAGGAAATGAGAACTTTAGATGTGCAGAATCAAATAAACAAATGTAATCAATGACACTCCATTTCTTATTATAATGACAAACACACATGGGGGAGGACAAAAAGCAAAAAGGACGAAAGGAAAGAGAGATTTGCATTCCTATTCAATTTTAATGCATCCAGGATGGAGGCAGAGCAAGAAAGGGAGCGAGAGGGGAATAGAGAGACCACATCACACCACGGTACACAGCCTCCATCCATCTTTCCTGAGGAGTAAACAAACCAATGATGATCACAAGTAGCAGCAAGTTTTGTTTCATAATTCATTTGAGACAGATTTCCTGCCATGGGTAATCGTGAGAGTCTGAAGACTTCTAGGGACAAGGCTGTGAATACTGAGGACCACATAAAGGCATTCAGGGATTGTCAATGCATCCACTCACTGCTTCCAATGTCTTCCTGCTATATTCCATTATGTTCAGTCTGCTGATACCCTAACAACAGAACACTCGGCTAGCTTCAAACACACACTTGTGTCTCAAAATAAGTGAAATAAATCTACTTCTTTCACCATTTTTCGTTCCAGAAAGTCAATAACCTTCTACAACCAAACAGCAAATGTGCTCGAAACAATTAAGAAAACTTTTTTTTTGATGAATTTTATAGATTTTACCTTTTCTTCGACTCAAAATCGTTTCATGACGGACAACTGCTAATTGTCCTGTGGTGGGGGTATTTTACTGTGACTAGTAGAGTTGTCCTCCCTGTCTAACCTTTGTCACGCCGTGACCCCTAAGAGAGGGAAAGAGTCAGGGGACAGGGACCAGAGGCTGATTAGCCACGCTCCACTGAACAGACTAAAGAGTATTAGTATACATTACCAAAGCCTTTAAGACCCCCGCACACATCCCGATTGCACCATGAAGGCCCTGTGAGTCAGTATTTAGGGCCCACGCTCCACACAAACAACATCTAACCAGGTGGAACATCTGTCAAGTTCCTATTTGGACTCTTAAAACATGGTCCAAGACAAGCGCACATGACAGACACCATCAAACCCAGTGTTCTGTCTCGTCCATTTTGTTGGAGCTGCTGGAAGGAGAGGCAGGAAGACTGGCAGGCAGCTAAGAAGTGCAAGAAAATAGTTTTAGGTTGACTGTTGACGCAGGGGGAAGGTTATGGGAAAGTGAGAGGCCTGAAATCCATTTGGAACGTTGGAGAAAGCGAAATACAATGAAAGCCAGCCAAGACGTGGATAGATGCCCCGAAATGAACCTTACACATGGTGCTGTTTACAGAGTGATTTAAAAGTGCTTGTGTGTGTGTGATTGTTTTTGCATGTTTAAGAAGTCTCGGACTCTCGGATCAAAACAGACCCCTCGAGCAAGACAAAAAACACATCTGAAGAGAAGTACAGGTCTTTGAGGGTGCGACAGAGAGAAGAAGGACAGCGGGCAAGAAAGGCTCTCTCTCACAGTGCCAATCCATCAAGCAACCAATTCTGCCCTTTATGTGGGCTGTATTGTGTTTCCACCATCTCTATCAAGCTCTTACTTTCTGTCAAGATAGAGGAAAAACACATCCCCAGTCCCACCTCCCATGGCGAGTCTGCAGCAGTGGGCAGGGATAAGAGCGCTTAAACTGTTTCTTACGCACCGTGGGACGCTTCTGAAAAGGAGAGCCAGTGAGTGGTATCGGTCTCTCTTGCCAGCTCATTCAAATATCAAAAATCCTGACAAAGTGAAAAAAGCCAGCCTTGTTGTTCTCTGTTGCTTTTGCCAAAACCCTGCTAATTTCACAGTCTGTTGAAGCAAACTCGAATAAGCATGAGAGCTAACACGGGCCTTTTCATATCTCGAGACAACTTTTAAATAGCTCGACATCAACAAGAATTAGAACAACAAGCAGGTTGTGATTCTGGGTTTGGTATCTCAGTTCTTTTATTATCCTCCAAGACTTAATTAGACTACAGAACGCTGAGTGCACATCTCTGAATAGTTTAATTGCACCGAATCTTACACTGCCAATAGCGCAGCAAAGGATAAAAGGGAGAGGGGTTAGAGTAAGCATTAGCTGATTATGCAAATGTTTCACCATATGCCAACCGATAATGACTGAACCATGTGCACTTAGCACTCTGATTGCAGACTACGGGTGATTTATAAATCAAAAAGATGTTAGCTTGGAGATAGAGTGTGGGGGCGGACCGGCTGCACACTTAGCCACCGTGTGCTCCATCTTATTGGTCCCTTTGAGCAAAGGCGCGACTACTTGTGTTCTGTTTGCTTTAGGAGTTAAGGATTCTCTTGTGTGACAAGGAGGAGCTAGAGAGGGGGGCAGTGGGAAGACGGGGGGAGGGGGCACCAATTAGGGTTATTGCAGATGTAGAGGGGGAGCAATAGTGCACGACATTGCTAATCAATCCCCAACCCCGCCCCCTTACCATCCCAAAAAGTGGAAGCCAGGCGGCTTGATTACAAGGTGGAGCAGATGATTATGGTTTTCTAACAAGTAGCCTGTGTTCTTGAGGCTTAGGTGGATACAAAGAGCTGCCTTGTCTTCTCCACTGTCTCGCTCCCGCTGAAAATGGAAACCATGACGGCATATGGCATCTGTGTAGGGCTATCTAAATGAAAAGCAGCATGGTCCAAAGCGGCATTGTGTAGCTGGGTCATCTGTTAACCGTCTCTCTGACCTTGGGTATCTAACCTATAGCCTAAAACTGGATTCGTAGCGCAAGATAGCGTTGCATACATTCACGGTATCGACGACTTCCGTCAGAATAATACAAAGATCAAATACAACTGAACAAACAGCGAGGCTCCGCGGCTTGTCATTGAGATGAGCGAGGCCCTGCCATCGCAGTCACCTCTGCTCTGTGTAAAACAGGGTTAAGAAGGTCTCAATCGCCCGCCATAGCCCGGCCTTCCATTACCATACAGACATGGAAGCCAAATCCCTTATGGAGCATGTTGTCTTTTTAAAGGTCAGTCCAGCCTCAGCTCTGGCACAGGCAGTCTTCTGGGAAAAGGGCATACTATCGCAACAACTCTATACAGGGCTGCCATATGACGCAGGTCTACAGTATGAGAAGCAGACTGGGAAAGAGGGATGAAAATGCAACTGAAAATAAATACTGTATTAACAGATATCATGGACAGTTATGGTCGAGATGCAGTGTTGCATGATTGTGGTGAACCAGAGATGGATGGTGGTCCACACCTAGCATGCATTGTTGAAATGCAGGGAAATAAGGATGCACGATGATAAGTACTCCAAGATGCAGACCTTGAAGCAGAGATGAAGTCTCTGGGAAGGAGGTAGATGTAGACCATGGAACGATGCCAAGCATGCCAGTCTTTATCTTGGAGGGGCTTAACAACAAGTGAATGAGACACGGGCTGTCACATAGATATCAGCTCCTTTACAGAGGGGATATTAGCTTCCATGATCAGACCAATTCTTATGCAACTGCAAGTGTGCCCTAAATACACATACCACTTTCCAAGCTGTCCTTGGATGAAAGAGCCAGAAGACAATGAGATTCAAACTGTGATGAAAGACATGCTGATGTATTACGGAGCAGAGGCTGAATGGTAATGAAGTTACACATCAGTCTGTCTACAGTGGCCTCTCTATCTCTCTCACGTTCTGTCTGTCTGTCTGTCTGTCTCTCTCACGTTCTGTCTGTCTGTCTGTCTGTCTGTATGTCTCTCTCTCTCTTTTTAAAGGGTTAGGGTGACACTGAACTAAAACCAACAATTTACAAAAATGCTTGGTATTTACAACAAAATACCAGGTCATGTAAAAGCCCTCATTAAAAAATAAACAAAGTATATGACTCTAGAGTATAACCAGCAAAATATACTATGAGACTAGAGAACTGGGCAAGAGAGATCAGGACAAGCTGCCCACTGCAAGGCTGTAACAAACAGCGATATGATAATACAGCGCTTGATCAAAGTGTGGCTTTGACATCTAAGAAGGGAAAACGCATGTTGCTGACACTGCATCAAACAAGCTCCTTCCATCGTAGGTAAAGGTTAATAAATACTGCACATTTGCCCGTCCTTAAGGGGTGTGTTTTAATGAGTGAATAATTTCAACTGGAGCAAGCAGACAGTATATTGTGAATCAGGCTAAATAAATCGGAACTTGTAATCAGTTAAGCCTTGTTGCAGCATTTGGCTTCATTGTGTTCTAAGCTGCTGATTTTGACACGCATATGGGCACACGGGTTCAGAGCATGTGCGCAGAAAACAGTCACACAAATAGAACTTATATATTTACTGAGTAAATCCACAGCATGTGCTTAGCTTAGGTTCATCAGTAATACTGGGTAGTATTATCATATAATTGTGCTAATGTTCTTAACAACGACGTAATTAAAGGGATTTGTTTGTTTTTTAATATGAATAAGTGTTCATTTTAATGACCAAAACACTTTGATCAATTGACTCCTGTCGATCTGACTAAATGAAAGTTCACCCAAATACTGTAACTTATAATTTGTAAGTGGGAGCCAAACGGACATATTAATATGAACTTTATTTGTATGTTTGTGAGTACTGCATGTCAGTGTAACACTACAATACAACCTTCACTGGAGGTAGCAATATAACCACTCCTTGGTATTAAAATACACTTACCACTCACACACTACTTCTGCAAATATAAAAAACTACTTTTGCTACAGCTAAAGCCTCTTTTCTGGTCAGAAACGTCTCTTTCTAGTACCCTAGCTACTGGCAGTATGGCATGTGTCATGGGACTTTCTAGATGCCAGGCCAGACCTTACTGTCGGCCATTTCAAATAAATGACGTAAACAACAGAAAACACACTCAGCAATGAAAGGCAAAAACATACACAGTATGCAGGGGTGGGCATCATGACATGAGTCACATATTCTGTAGTACAGAAGATACGATTGTTTGGGTTTGCTTGATTGATCTGTATTTTCATGAGCAATAAGCACGCTGGCAGGCTCTCAATCAAGCACATGAATCTCATATATATATATATAAATATATATAAAGCTGATGTATTGTATTGTATTAAATTGATTTCCTTGGCTAAATCATCATACCCACAGGTTTACCCACTCAGGGACATGTTTCGTATAACCACTGGCGTAGAGGACATCCAAGGAACATGGAGCTGAGAAATGTGTGTGTTTGTCTGATTA
The DNA here is from genome assembly GCA_903064625.1 of Mallotus villosus. NCBI lineage: Eukaryota > Metazoa > Chordata > Actinopteri > Osmeriformes > Salangidae > Mallotus > Mallotus villosus. Next base: position 202,688 of record CAEFZP010000819.1, read on the forward strand.
TATTTCAACAGCCTGAAGCCACAACTGCTTGTTAGGAGCAAGGTCAGGGAACACCCTCCCCCCCCCCACACACACACACACCCTGTGTGAAATCTATCACAGGTTTAATCACCGGGGATTAATACCAGGTCAGTCATGAACATTGAATTCATGCTCAAGGGCATACAGTAGCAAACAAAGTATTCTAGTGTAACTGCAGATGCCAGTGACTGATGTAAACGTGAGCCTGCCAGCAGTTTTCTTTCTAGACGTAAAGTGGGATGCAAGCTGTGCACCTGAGTTCACACCTCACAAAGGACAAACTTTTCCACAGTTCTCTACCTATTTTCTCTTTATTCTCCCTGAAGGATAAAAAAAAAGAACTCCTTGAAAAGCTACTAGCAGTCAAAATAACAAATGCCTTTATTTGTTGAGAATGATTGAGGCTCTTCCTCTATCGACCCCCAGTAATGTGGAATTGGAATAGCTCAGCGTCACAGCAGCAGAGCACAGGGGCTGGAAACCAACCAACCGCCGACTGCCTCATTCGTTTTCTCCCCCCCACGCTCCTTCTCTCTCCCCCTCCATGGAGCACCAAGGTGGTAATGTGACACCGAAGGTAACAGAAGCCACTGACTAGAAAGATGTTAATCCTGACAAAGTGCCACAGCATTAGCCGGGGCCTCTGTTAGATTGAATTCTGTGTCCCGTGGGACCGTGGGCTACACTGGCGGTGGCTCTCCGTCTTCCTGAGTGGCCCTTGGAGAGTACAGGCACATGGAGGTAAGCAAAATGGGACGACTCTCCAAAGAACAACAGCACCCTCTATTGATTTCTTGAATACATTTATTCTCTGCCATTTCTGTCTGGAGGGTGTTCTGGACTGTTGCCCTGCTGGAATCTTTCTTTTTTTTGGGGGAGAATATGAAGGATATTTTAGTAGAGTTGGCTTACCTACCTTCAATTACTGTTACACCTTCCTGACTGAATTCTTACCTCCAATTATTGTTGGAAAATATAACTAAATATTAAATATTTAAATAGGATATAGAAAGTACCTATATTTGACTAAAATGAACAGTACAGCACATTGGGTCCAGTATTAAGTACAACAGTATGCAGCTACCTGTTGTGTCCAAATCCTACATGGTCATCGAAATACTTAAAATAAAGTATAAAATGTAATCATAGACCAGAGGCATCCTTTGCTGAGAGAAACACATGTATCAGGAAGTTTCTTTGACATCTTTATGTCTCTACTGATATATCTACTCCTACAGTGAGCCAAGCTACTACTGCCCTTACACAGTTGCCAGTTTCTTTGAAAGATGGGAGCTAAATGAGTCTTCCCTGACTCATGTGTTTGGAGTTGCGCAAAAAGAACAGGAGAACATTTGAATAAAACCTATTCCAGTGGGTAATAGATATTACCCATGTTAAGTACACTAATGTTGGAGAAGAGCAATCCCTGTTGTTCAGTAAAAAAAAGATCAGTAGCCTACCTTTCATATCATTAACTATAACATTAAATTGTTCCTTAAATGGTCCAGACAAAACACACAAGAGCAGGAAGGTTTTTCCACTGAGCAACAGTGCCAAGAGGAAAGCAAGCTAACGGAGATTATTTCTAGTTTAGAATCTTTCTAACTGCGGACATGATTGCTGAGGATTTCGTGAAAAGTCGATGCACTGGTACAGCAAATTACATGACATTGTCTTCTTACCATCACTCCATCAGATTAGTTCAACTGAAATCATTAGGATTTTCTAGTAGGACTCGTTTTTTTTTACCAGTTATTGCTTATTGCTTTGCAATTTTCAATCTTTATTGCGATAAGCACTGCAGGAAATTAACTCACATTTTGATTTCATATGAATACAGTTTACAATTGCTACAGCAACCAACCAACCAACCGGGCATCTCAATGTATGATGGCTACATAGTGAATAACTGTTTCACAACACCACATAATTTGTGTTTTGTAAATGTTTCAAAATATTTACAGGAAATGTAGATATTGCCAAATAAATCATACGATGCACAGGGAAATGGGAAAAAAGTATAAAAACAGTAGCGCTTACAGTCGCGGCAATATGATTTGGATTCCTTTCAGTTCCAGTCTATTCGGCCATTGATCATCATAATAACATCCACGTATTTCAGACACACACAGAAAGTTAGTATATCGTAATTTCAAATCCTGGAAACTGATTCTAGGGCAAAATATCTGAAGAGTCTAGGGGGTCATATAGGCTACGCAGTCAGCTGTCTGTGCAACAAGACTATGATGCTGAAAGGGTGGACTAGCCTATAAACTGAGAAGTCTATACAAAATAATGTAATAATACAGTCAGCTCACATATTTTCTTGTTTGAAATGGATAGGGCATAGGCAGAGCCTTCAATTCGTCGGAATCTGTAATGGCCATATCTAGACCTAGGAGCTAGATGTAGGAGACATTTAACATGTCACCCTATTTTCCTTCAGGTTGATTAATCAAATCAACATATATTTCGATTTAGGGGAGTTCTACAGTGATAGTTCCATCGATATTTAAAATTCCAAAGCATCACATGCAGGGATAAGTTACATTGGGACGCGCCAACGGCTACAAAAAGTACAGGGCAAGTGGGGAAAAAAGAAGACCACATATATCTTACCTTCGAACAAAACCAGATTATTGCAGTTGCTCCACTGATTGTGCCATTAGCGGTGACAGACAAACGGCCACTTCTTCGCGACAGGCTATGAACATCCAACAAGACCAGTTCTCTCTTATTACCACTCCAGGACGCCTCTCCAGTCCGCACGGTTGGGTGACAGAAATACCAAGGAGCTGTTAAAGGAACTGTAAAACAGAGCAAGTCGGCGCCTAGGAGGAGACTATCGAGAGCAAAGGATAAAGAGTTAAGGAATGGAATCGTAGCATCCCCTCCACGATCAGTCCTGTGCTGCCTGCCGCTGAGGAGCGCGCGCGTCCTCTCTAGCTTCCCAGTGAAACGGAATGAGCCACGCAGATCTCAGCAGCAAAGAAACGCAAGCGTGATGTCTTGCCGAGGGCGGCTAACTAGAATCACCCCTCTCCATGCGATACCAGATGGAGGCAGTTTCTCATCTGTCGCACGTTCCCAGCCAGCGCAGGAGAGCGGCTCAAATGGTTACTCTAGGTTCAGAAATCTCCGGCCAATCAAAATTGTCGGATGGAAGCAAAGCCCTCCCTAGGGACCAAATACCCAGGGGAGAGATTGGAGAAAAACTCATCTTTCAAAATAACGTCCAGCCAACATAATAAATAAATACTTTTCATTTCTTGTAAAGTGAAAACAGCAACATGTATAGCCCCAATTCGACCCTTCAATATCCGGTAACCTTTTTCAATTTGTCAATTCAGTAGTTATTCAACCTGTAGTCGTTAAGAATTCATCCCTGGTAACCAATGGGCTTCGCTCATATGTAGGTTGCTCCAAGGAGTATATTCAGCAACCCAAAATGCAGCAAATCCAATAAGTAAACAATGTACAAGTTACATTGTGCTTTAGAATAGACACAAAACACAATAACAATGTCCAAAGGAAATGCATTGAGTGAACTGACACAGTGCTCAGTGAAACCCTATCCTTTAACCCACCCCCTGTTTTGGTTCAGGTTGTCTTGGAAGCAAAAATAAACAGAAACATTGGTATCAATGCTTGAAATCTGTGTAATTCAAGTGCTAATTAAGTATGCCATATTCTAATATACTTATTACAATTAATTTGACTGTGTAAGTTACGCTATGAATGATTATACTGTAAATGGTTACAGCTCAAGCTCTGGTTACTATTGCATTGGTGAACAGGATGGAACAAGTATAAATGTAACGTTTAGTGTGTATAGCTTTTATGACTTCACAACCATACAACAGTCATAACACATTTGTCTGTCAGTTATTATATTATAATAGGGACCTCTGGACTTGTGGCTGTGAAAGCTCTATCCACCCCCCGAGAATCTCAAACACCATCCTCCCAGTCTAGGCCATTTGGCTCAGAAAATAGTGAACAATCAATTCCGTCAGATTATTAGCCCGCCTAATAATTGAATTGTGCTGTCGCAGGGGTAATGGATTCACTGCTCACACAGCCAGACACATTTAGCACTGACTTTCTTTAAAGGAGGAGAGCTAGCGAGAGGGGGAGAGAGAAACAGAGGAAGACAGAGAGAGAGAGTGAGAGAGTGAGAGAGAGAGAGAGAGAGAGAGGGAGAGGGAGGGAGGGAGGGAGGGAGGGAGGGAGAGTAAGAGAAAGAGAGAGAGAGAGAGAACTCTTCTTGGGTGACAGTAGTAGATAGCACAGCAATCAGCCTTGTGCCAGGTTTTAATCAGTTCTTTAACGGCTCAAATTAGCCTTTGGGTAGAGAAAACAACATTACCCATCCAATCAATCTCATGGACCCGCATCATCTGTCGTATTTGAATGTAGTGAGAGCGGTGGGTTTTCACTTCAACTGCGATGAAACGTTATCAAAAACAAAAACACGAGCACTTCAATTGTATCAGCAAGAGTGAGACAGATGGAGACACAGACATGTTATCAGTTGGAGGTGAGCATCACAGGAAGGTCTGGTTTTTTTTCCAAGAAAGAGGGAGATGGATAGAGATAGATCTGATTGGTTTAGAAGACAGTCAAAACACCCACTGTACTGCCTCATTGCCCAGACCTGCTCATGGTGTAAACAGAAGGGATCTCATGCAAAGGGATGAAGTGTGAATCTTTGACACAAGTGAACAGCGTGAGGTATTTGACACAACAGCCTTAACTTTCTTTTCACCCCATGCCATAACAACTTTGATAATTGAAAACAACATTTTATTTAACGAGCCATGAAGCAGGTTTTACAGGAACTTTACAGTATGCAAATGATTAAGACGTGCATGATTATCAGACATACGTGTGGGTGTCTGTCTGGGATAATTTCAGCCTTTTCAGATCCAACTTTGGCTGATTACTGAACTGCAGCTGTTGTTACAGTAAGTAGATACCCGACAGACACTTTGAGTTTCTTAAATCCTGTCATTGGAAGACAAGTAATGCATTTCTAAAGGCATCTGCCTGCAATAAGATACCAACGTCAATGCTTATGATATTTCAATGGAAATGAGACTTGTTGTGTTTTCAGACATATAAATCCTGTGTGTTTCAAAGTAATGATATTATGTTCAGAGGGGACCCTCCTAAAGCATCCTGTTGGATTATAACGACTAGAAAACCGACACGCTCTCTCCACAAAAAAAGGTCTCGACGAAAACAAAAGAAACTAGTACATAAATGCACATGTAGGAGTACCTTTATTTAATTGATTCTCTTTTTATTCTTGGCATCCACACTCTAAGACTGATTACTATGCGTGGACAGATTGCCCGCCACAGAGTTCCGCATGCCTGGGCGTCCCGGTTGGAGTCTCTATCTGTCCGGGAAGGCTTCGGCGCAGGGGTGGGAGGCAGGGGGGGGGCATTGACAGGTACAGTGGGTGTAACTGAATGAAGGTGGGCCTGCACTGCACCAGTTAATGGAAAGGAAACAGGCTGCCGGGAAGAAATGGGAATTCCGCCGGCACAGATGTGTGTGTGTCTTTGTGTGTCTTTGTGTGTAAGTGTGTGTGTATAGGTGTGTGTGTGCTGGGGGCCTGCTGTGTGGGTGATATCCAGTAATAGGATAGAGCCCTGCAGGGATCAGTATGCAGGGGAAGGGGGCAAGGGGGCAAGGGGCAGGGCTGTGGGAAGGACCTTTGAGTGGGAACCCCTCCCCGTCCAACCCTCATCCCGCCCTCATCCCTCTTCTCTCCCATTTCTGCCATGTGTGGTCTGCTAATCTGATACCATGTGGTGAGATAGCCCCAATATGACCTTTTTCTGATGATGGACTTCTTGGGTCATTTTGCGGAGAAAGGGATAGAATCTGTCGATTACTGGTTGCTAAAAACAGCATAGTAAAGAATTAATTATGATAACAAGGTTTTGCGTGAAGTGCATGAATCATCCAGATAGTCACTTTGCTGTCAGTCTTCATCACACTCTGGTGTGAAAATTAAACAAACACAAACTTGAAAGCAATTTGCATTTTCCCCTTCCTGTGAACCCAGTGTTGTGAGAGAAGCGTTCTTTGGTAAACAAAGTCTCAGAGCCTCAATACAAAAGAGATAAACATGGTTTTAAAAACCTGTTAAGTAAATCTAATTAGTCGGTGACGTAAGGGGTGTTGATGAGGATGACTTTGCAGACTGAGGGATAAGATGAAAGACACAACAGGTAAGGTGAAGTGTTTTTAGCCAAGCACATGAAGTGCTTCATTCACAGTTGTGTGTCAATGACTCATTCATCCAGTCATTAATCTGGATATTAACACACACATTTACGCTTTCCCATTCACACGTTAATCCATTCATGCAATCTCTTTACAATCATGTTTGAATCTACTTGGAGAACAAGGAGATGGACCTTTATAAAGCATTTTGAACACCATGAAAGCAAAATGATGAATTGTGTTTATTCTTAATCGTGGACGTCATACAGGAAAAGGCTTTTAAGAACTGAATTACTGTACAGAATCTGTGAAGCGGATAGTGGTTGATTCTTGCTCAGGTTTGGTATATTCTGAACAAATCACCATGTGAGCTGAACCAACTGTGGAGAGAGACGAGGGAGTCTGCGTAGGCGGCCATTCTGTGGTCTTCCCCTGTCTATCAGCCTTGGAGGACGGAGGGCCTTGTCTCTCAGCCCTAGCTGCTGGAGGCCGTCTGTCAATCAGGCCTGATAGTAGCAGCAGAGCTAGGCCTGTCAATCAGCTAGCCTTTGTGGAGATCTAGGCCCTCTCCTGCCCAGCTGGGAGCCCTGGTCTGAACCACATTAGGCCCTGCCAGTGACCCTTACCCTCGGTCATCCATCACCTCTACAGTAAAAACAGACGGATTGTTTCTCTCATGTTGGGTTTCATTCGGAGGTTTTGCACCATTAAATTGTTGTTGTCTCTGTCTGACGTTTTCAACTGCCTCGTTTTCTGACAATGACTGTTTTGTCTACTTAGTTTGTTTCTTTGGGATAAAAGAAAAACTCATGATGCATGTCCTCTGTCCTACTGACAGAAGCAATCATTCACTGCCAGGTGCAGGTGTTTTGATGAATCTTGACCTGTGCCTTGCACACAATCTCGCTTGTGTGAATGCAATAATAAAAAAAGCACTAACATATTTCATACTGTATGTTTCACATTTTTGATGTGTGTATACAGAATATCTTTGGTATGTCCCCTTTTTTCATGACAACTAGCATGGACTAATTTGTGTAAAAACTGATCACCTGTGTCTTCACAGAATTATTTGTTAATGTTCTGAAGAGCGTCTTGTGAATTCACAGAATGGTTGACTCAATTTCCCCTGTAAATGTTCATTATGGTCTTATCATTTGGGCCCTACTACATATATTTATTGAAGAGATTCAATGGAAAGTTTATATTTCACTGTCATTATTTTCTGTGTTCCCCTCATTACTAATCAGACAAAGATAAGAGTGTCTGCTAGTTAAGCACACTGAAATCCCTCAAACCTTGTGGGACTTGCCTTGCCTGTCGCCAGCTGGCAGACGAGGGCAGCCATTTTGTGCTGCCAAGGAAGGAGTGAAGAGAGCACAAGCACACCAAGGCCAACCCAGTGCTACCCAACAGCACACAAAGTAGACCCAACCAAGAAGCCTGTCATTAGACACGTTGTTTCCGACCCAGGAGAGACACACACCTGTGCTCCGTGCCCCAAGGATGTCATTTACATGGCACCGCCTTTTAAATCCAATTCAAGTTCTCATCCATTCTATTTCACAGTGTTCAGATACCTGCCGGTTACTGGTTACCGTGAAAGGCTCATGTTGTTGTTCTGTTGGTTTTATCTTGGTGTCTGTAAAATGAGAAGACAATGCTCAGTAATGACTCTACCTTTGAGACGCACGTCCATGCTGGATGTGCACACATCAGTTCTGTTTGGCAAGGCGAGGCTGGGATTGAGGTGGAAGTTTTCAAATGTCAAGCCGAGAGAGATTACGTATCAAGTGTAGAGGGACTGCAGTCTACTCTGTTCCACATATTTTGATGTAGATATTATGGAATTTAGTAGCCTCGCATTGAGTACAAATCGAAGAAATAAATCCTAGGAAACAGTTCTGAAACGAAACATGGATCTAATCGTTATGCATGAAATGTCTCTGTGAGTTATGTGTGACGGTAGAATTGCTAAAGGTATGATGCTCACTGTATCATGGGTTCTGGGGCTAAAGGTATGATGCTCACTGTATCATGGGTTCTGGGGCTAAAGGTATGATGCTCACTGTATCATGGGTTCTGGGAACATTTCCTTTACAAATGGAGGTCATCAGAATGTTGCAACATATTATGATACGCAGACAATTGCCAAACACACTGTAGTTCAACGCACATAATCAGGACAATTAGTTAATTATTCATAGAAGCTGATCATTGCCTGCGAGCTATGAGCTAGATACAGAGAGTTACAGTCTCATAGGGTGTCTTGAACAGAGAATTAGAACAAAGTGGATGACTCAGACATGAAATGGCTCCCTTACTAACGTACTTCTTCATGAACACATGTGGAAGGTTTCACAGAAACAGCGTTAAGTGTGTTCCCTAGCTGTTTCCATTTAGGAGATAGAAGCCTACTAAAGAAATGTCCTGCATTTCTGGGGGGTGGAAGTAACCATCTATCTGGTGCAATGCTTCTCTCAGAGCTGCCAACATCAAATTGACCAATCCAAGATAGCTAAGGCATCAAGAGATGGTGTGAGCATTCTAACTATACATGAGGTGCAGAGTCTAGAGGGGAAAGAGGAGATGCTCTCTGCTGCTGTCAGGAATCTATTTACTACAACGGTGGTGTTGTTTGTTGGATGAAGAGATCTTAGTCAGACTAGGTTTCACTTTGACTACGTAGTCAATGTGTAATTCATATTGAGAATTGACCAGGACAATCCTTGATTATGTATGGTTTGTCAAGGATGGAGCTTGTTCTATCCTTTTCAATCCTATTCGTCCTGACTGTCCTTCCACACCAGACAGCTCCCATGTGTCTCAGTTGCGAAGCTAACAAGTGGGTGAAAATGGAGGGCCGCTAACCCATTAGAAATGTCTAGCTAATTGTTCACTGCTGGGCCCAACACATTGATTTGGATCAGTGCCGGACGTCGTTTTTTTGTTTGTGTACGTGTGTGTGTGTGTATTTTGTGTATGTGTGTATGTGTGTATGTGTGTATGTGTGTGTGTGTGTGTGTGTGTGTGTGTGTATGTGTGTATGTGTGTATGTGTGTGTGTGTTTATTGAATGCAAGCCCATCTGTGTGCACTCCTCTCTCATTTTCTCGGCAGGCTGATGTAGCATCACTCGAGCACAGTCACATTCTATTAACACACTTGTTTCCTCTTTCCCCCTCTGGTAAAAACCCGTCATCCTCCAAGTGTTCACAGACCACAATTCTACAATATGTTCAGTGTTGCAGTGTGTACAGAATTTCAGGACATTAGACCTTTCATCCTTTTGCTCGACTTCTCTGTTGTGCCCACTCAGCCTTCTGTGACATCTGCACCACACACTACTAAAGTCGATACACATGTGAGGCACAGAGAGACTGCAGGTTTATCAGTCGGAGCTAGACACAGATGGTGCCATGAAAGCCACACACCAGCTGAATGATATGGTGCTGATGTGATGCGAAATGAAACGAACAACGGACGCTAAATCAAAGCCTCTACCTACCATACGGAATTGTTAACTGGTGTGTGTTTGTGTGCGTGTGTGTGTGTGTCGTCTGTGCTTATTTCATGCAGCCAAGTTTGTTGTTTGATCGTGTTTATTTCCTTTTAAAAGAGCAGCTTGATGTCTTCTGGTCAGCTGCCTGACTAATCTCTCCATCACTGTAATTAGGGGTCAAAGAAGTAGAAGTTTATGTCTGATTGCTCTCAGCCAATTATTGCTTGAACAGATGCATGTCAGTGGAGCTTTGATGTACACTTGCTTTTCCACTGGGCTATGGGAAAGACGTCTGATACTCTACGATTATGATAACGGAGAATGAGCAACTAAAATCAGCAACATTTGTTGCATGAAAACATTCAGCACTGTTTACTGTTAGTGTGTGAAAGAAAGAAGTAATGAATAGAGAAAGATGTATAGAGAAAGATGTATGGATATATATATACCGGTATATATGTAAGGGCTAATGCCCAAAGAGGTGTACATTATCACCTGATAATGGACGATGCGGAGGCGTGGACCGTCAGATGCACAGCGGAAATGCATCAATGGAAACAATGAAGAGAGGAAGAGACCAATGGAACATGACTATTTAATGGTAACATGAAGTCCTGCCAATACGCCCTAGAGCACATGAGGGAGTCTTCAACATGGATTTAGATACTGTGTACAAATACAACAAATGATAAGAAAAAGATGAAGCATCTATAACATACATATGACTATATCCTACATCCTACATGCATAGTATACATTGGTAAACATATTATGTTGAAGCCTGTACGTTGTGTTGTTGTCAATGTGAAAGACACAAATGATGTTCATGCCATTGGGTACTGTTTACAAAGGATGTTGGTCAGTATTGGGACAGGTAATGTGCTCAAAGAAACTTGTGATGAGGAAGTGTGTCTGTGTGTGTGTCTGTGTGTGTGTGTGTATGTGTCTGTGTGTGTGTGTGTGTCTGTGTGTGTGTGTGTGTGTGTGTGTGTGTGTGGGGGGGGAGGTATGTTTCCTGAGTAATGGGATCAACTCTGTAGCTGCATTCCTGTGAATCTCTTCGATTGGAATCAGGTGCACAGATGTGCCATCACTGTGGTCAACACTGGGGGAGACAGACAGATACTGCTAGCTCAGGTCCTTCATATTTATGTGCACACAAAGGCAGCTGTCTCTGAAGAGCCTTTTCACAAAATAAACATGTTCAACCTCCTGCCTTTCCGCATGTTTGATGGAAGGTAGAGAGATGAGACTGGACTCTGGGGAACCTGGTCAGTTGAGAAGAGAAAGAGGACAGCTATCACCCTTGCCTCTCTTGTTTGTTTGAGAGGCCAGTCAGGCATAATGGCACACTCTCTCTTCCTCTCTCACATTTTTTTTCACTTTCTCTCTTTCTGTCCCTTCGTCTCTCTCTCTCTCTCCTCTCTCTCTCTCTCTCTCTCTCTCTCTCTCTCTCTCTCTCTCTCTCTCTCTCTCTCTCTCTCCTCTCTCTCTCTCTCTCTCTCTCTCTCCCTGGTCGTCTGTGTTGCCTGGGGAAAGGGTCAAGAATGCAGACGCAAAGAAAAGTTCTGGTAAGATGGTGCTGGAAAGAGTGAGATCCAGAGAGACGTCTTCTGAGTCACTTTTAAAGGTGTTTGTTATTGTGTGACTCCAGTGTGGGGCCTATGTCATAGGGAACGCACTATATTCTGAAGATCATAAACCGCATATGAGGCACAAATATGTTTTCACCCCAAGGGCTGCCTTTTTTGTATTCCTCCACAGAGCTAGCTCCAAAACAAAACAATTAGATAATTTGATTACTCTCAGGGACACTCAGACGACTCCAATCTATCAGTGCCTCCAGACCTTGTTTGTGGCCTCTGTGTTTAATTCTGTCTGAACAGGAACCAGGTGACCCAAGCCTTGCATAGCCAAGTAGAATTAACAATTGATCTATGCCTGGAACACACAACCACATATTCAGTCTCCCTCAGCATGAGTGCCACAGGTCCAGTGCACAGATCAAATGCACTTAGTCATTCAAATTTAAAGTTGTTGATGACTTCAATGAGTTCATTAACCAACCAGACGCTCAGTGGCTTCTGTTCCAGATAAACAAAACAAACACTTTCAGTGTCATGCAGACAGTGAAGATACATAATATACATGGCAACAACGCAGACGTGAAGTTAGTCCACAACTTTTATGATCATCAAAGTCTTCTGTGGATCAGCAGTAAAGCTGTTTACCACAGTGACACACAAGAAACTGACTGTCATGAAAGGCTGGCACAGAGAACGCCATGTCAGAAAGAAGAGCAGAGCCTTCCCGACCTATGTCCTTTTACGTATACGAACAAAGCCCAAACAACAACATGCGTTTTTACTGCTCTCGGAGCGGCGGCTTACATGACGAACCGTGTAAGCAGTCTGCACCCCTGTCAGGTGGAGATGCAGGGGACAGTGCCTGCGTCTGTCATTATGATGATTCCAACCATCTGGGTCTGATTGGCGATGTTGCTGCTTCAGATGGGGAGTCTGGACCAGGTTGAAGAGCTCCGTTTGTCAAGGGGCTCCTATCACACTGGAGGGTGTGTGTGTGTGTGATTGTGGACGACTCATCTGGTAGATACTCTGGCTCGAATACATGAATTTCTGAAGTTTCATTCATTGATCCCTGGCACCTTCCCTGGGCTTAATTAAAGTCAAATGATCCAGTCTGTTTGTCCTCCTTCTTCTCCATGGGTGGGTTAATGGACCTCTCTGTAATAGCCCTGACTGTCAGCTCACCATTGTACAGTCTCAGCCCTGGAGGCAGACCTCATATGGATCTCATTTGGTTGGGAGAGTCTGAGGGCTGCTTAAGGAAATACAATTTGGGAGATTGGTCTCTATATATAGAATAGAGGAACTAAAGGCGATGGCAAAACACTGGTAGCTGAAACTGAGGCTAATCGTTCTCCGGTCAAAACTTTGACTACTAGTGAAATTGCTTCTCCTATAATGATACGTGTCCTCTGCATGGAGTTATATCCACAGGGCCCTCTTGTAGCATTCAGAATAAGCTTTACCATCTGCTCTCCATGACTAGCACACACACTCACCGTCCCAAAAAGTTCATTATGGAAAGGTCAACCATGCTTATCGTGTAATAAATGCACCACCACAACAGGAATACAGACCTTCGTTTACATGTTCAATCTGTCCGTGAAACAACTGGAACTGGTAGACGTGGCACCCAGACGGTGGTACACAGCCGTTCTGTCCGGATGGTTATCAGACAGAGTAGCCTGGGCACGCTGTATTTCCATAGGACATTTCCTGGACAGAGAATATAAATCTTAGGTTGAGGTTGCCCTTCCTCGTTCCCATTAAGACAGAGATAGACAGAGAGAGGGAGAGAGAGAGATATTGATGGAGTGCCCCTCTTTCTCTCCATCCTCCTGCCCCTTTAACTAACCCCTCCCTCACTCTTATTTAGTTGGAGAGACAGAGACAACAACAACAACAACAGCGTTGGCTTGTGGCCAGCTGCAGTTCGCGGCCAACGGATGCCTCATAATAAATGAGAGTGTGTCAGTGGGGGGAAATAGGATGGCACAGATGATTAGTGAGCTGCTACACTCTGGTAAGGTTTGACCTTTCAGGGCCACCATAACGTCCCGCCCCAAGTCTGCGTTGATAACTAGTCAGGATGGAACGGAACAACAAGAGTGTAGACGAAACAGGTAACAAACGGTTATGTTGTGGCGCTTGACAAGTATTTCCTGCGCAACACATGTCAAGGACATTGCAGGCTAAATGACTTATAGTGTGTCTGTGTGCACATCTCCCATGAACTATGTTACGCCCATGTGATGGACATGTGTTCAATCCATTTAATGCAGCCCCGGCTTCTCCAGAAGATTTAGAAGTGCTTTGCGGTGCGGCAAGTCCAAAACCTTGGCTGGTGGCATGATAACATGCCTTTCTCGACAGGCAGGCGTACTGCAGATTGCTTTCTGGAATGTAACTATGTGCCTTTAAACAATATCAAATAAATAAATAAACTAGCATGACACCAAATACATCAATTAAAAGCCCCTTAATTAAACACAGCCTAAGTGTATTCAACTCATGCAGAACTTGTAAGTTCCACAAGGCTTTTTCATGTTATCAACCCATGTCAAGAATCAAAGAGATGTTCCGACCCCCATTTTCTGAGATTAGCCACGCAGCCCGGATATTAGTCAGTGGGTCCATCTGTCTGTCCAGGCCTGTGGGTTTCTTATTCAGCTGGGGAAACACTGAGTGTCTGTGTCACACTCACAGTAGACGAGGCGCTCAGTGGAAGGGAATAGCTGCTGCAGGCCCCGGCCTTCACCCTCGTTAATTGCTTTAAATTATTAAATTGCAACTAAAGCCAAAGACGGCAAACAGAAAGAATGCTTCTCGAGTGAAAGCGTGCGTGTATTCACAGAGATGTACTGTCCATATCTATATATATATATGCATATATCTATCTGTGAATATTTACTGTTTGTGTGTGTTTGTGTGTGTGTGTGTGTGGCGTGTGTGCCAGGTTGGCTGGGCACAGAGCAGCAGAGCATGCGAAGAGGAGACTTGTCACATGCTCCACTCCGCCGCCTACCACGCACACAGTGTGACTATTCTAAAATGATAATATACTGCAATTTAACACACCGGAGATAATGTCCTAAAATGGTTCTGAAGAGTCGGTTTTGGGGTGGGGAAGGTATGAGAGCACTCTAATCAGACAACATTTCCTAATACCTGTGATGATGACAAAAACAGTTACATATTGCAGTCTCTCTCACACAGACATGGTGACATTTGTTATTCACACTGCAAATAGAAAGGGCAGAGCAGGGCGGGCCAGTTCAATAACACCGTCCAATGGGCATCATTCACACAAGCCTGCCACCACTTCTGTCAGATATCATTGGAGCCATTATCAGTCTTAGATTATTGATTGGAAAGACTCATCCATTTGTCCTTGTATGCTCAAATGGGTTAAATTGTACATATATCAAAACCATTTGAATGAGAGGGAGTTCAGAGGATGTGTGAAGTTACAATGATGCAGCCGCTCAATCTCTGGGTTGCTTCTCATTCACCATCCACCATGGAGGCAACATTATGTCATCTCAAGAGAATACATCACATGAACATAAGGGTCTTATTGTAGTCAGAAAAACAGGGGGAGAGACAGGGAGAGAAAGGTAGAGAGAATGATCAAAGGCCATCAACATGAGCGTATTTAGGAAGAAATTGGTGCACAAAGTCACACACAATCATATGCATGAGCATTTCAATAATGTATGGGCAACACTTTTGTTCCTTTTAATTTAAACACAATTTAAAAAAGTAACATTAACACAATGAGCCCCATTACAGGAGCATGCAAGCAATACTAGCCCAGTCAGACATGATTAATTGAGTAGGATGGGGGCCTGGTGTTACAGATGGTGGTGGCCAATTGTGCATTGTGAGGTCCTCAACTCGCTCAACATCATACAGACTCTGTAGGAGATGTAATACAATAGGGCTTCAGTGCCTTTATCTGACAGGTTCTCAGCAGTGGTGGTGTAAACAAGAAATCAACAGCACATTCAACCATTTACTTCATTTGATCTGACATTTCACAATCCAACTCTCTGAGACATCGGCAGGTATAACGCTTGTTTTTGCTAAATTTACTGATTACAATTCTATGTGTAAATACATACATGTGAATGTGTTTTATGTTTATGTTTCAGGCATCTTTCGAGGGGAGAAAAATGTGCTTACTTTGCAGGATGAGGAAAAAATACTGACAGCACTAACACTTTTTCAAAATCTTACTTCTACCAAAAAACACTTCATTGCTGAGTCACAGTTTTTCAGCAGCTAATATTACGCTCTTTTAAATGCCTCTCCCAATGCTTTGCCCTTCTTTCAGGATAGGCACATCATGTTGGTTGTCATGTCTTGTATCCACTCCTAGTCCGTTTTCACAGTTTTCCCAGCCAGCAGAGTGGAAGAGGACAGGCTAAGGAGTGGGACGAGGAGTCCTCCTGTGAGACAGGGGACACCTTGCCTGGTGAGAAGTCCCCACCTCCTTACAGAGAGAAAGCTTTTTGCAGCCTGTCAACAGACATGTCACAGTTACCCTTTTTACTGTTTTGTTTTTCCTCTCCTTTTCCCCCCCTCGTTTGTTGTTAAAAGAAACAGCTCTCTAGCTGCTGAGCACCAACATGTCAGGACCACTGGGAGTCCTCAGCTCCTGGCTGCTATCTCACCATCCTCTCTCTCTTTCTCATTCAATATCTCTCTCTTTCTGTCTCTCTCTATTTCCAATTCTCTTCCATTTCTTGGGTTGTTCATCTGTCTGTAGGTCTCCTTCATTGCATAACTTACTGTCTTGAGGGATGTAATCTATTGGCATTTACAGTTTGTAGCACCAGCTAATATGAGTTATTGCCTTTAACCCCCAGCTCTGAATCTAGCAGTACGTGTATACCAAACTCAAAAAGTACACAGGATTACATCAACGAGCATGACATTGAATGAATAAAAGAGGCGCTTGCGTATTCCCACACTAATATCTGTCAGCTCGAGTTGCGTTCCCTTCCACTGAGGTATCGTCTTGTAAGGCCTGCCAGCTTGATAAAGCGGGTTACCGCGAGGAAACAGAGAGAGACGCAGGCATGACTCCCAACAGAAAACTGGCAATCCTACAACAAGGTATTCGTCACTCACCAGGGACTATTTGTAGTGCGTCTCAAAGAGAGGATACTGCAGCTCCTGCTGCCGAGCCTCATCATCAGTTTGACTCGAATAAACTGTGACAGGCGGCCAGGTAGCTACTGTATGCTATGTACCCATAAAGTCAAGAAGAAAAGTCAAACGTGATTCTGTCAAGATGGAGCACTTAGCCTCTGAGAGTGAGCTAACTCAGATAATCTCTTCCCAAGCAGCAGAAGACGGTGATGAATTACTCACTTCTCTGAAGAGTTTAGGGCATAACAGACAAGCAACTCTGAATTTCCAGTGGACCGCAAAAATAATTCTGTCTGACACATCTTGGTATCTATCTATGCCCAACAGTTAAAACATGGGCTGGATTTCAGCAGCATACTGTAGGAGCAGACAAAGATAAAAGCAAGACAAATATTCAGATAACAAATAGATCTAAAGACTTTTGAACGTCACCAGCTACAAAGATGATGTCTGGATTGAAAAAAATTACAGAAGCTTACATGGAACTAAGGATTTAATGTAAAAAAGAAGAGACCTGATATATTCAGTACATTTACCAAATGGTTCAGATACAGTTTCCAAAGGAAGAAATTCAAACGTCTCCACTATTCCCTCAATACCACAATCTAGTATTGATTGGGACATCCAATTGTCCTATTTAAATGTCCATTTCCTGATTTTCTTCTTACCTCCCCCTTGGGCCCCAGGTGGCTGAGTAATCGAGGGCTCATCTATTGATCTCACTTCTAATGTAAAGTAAACCACTATTTTTACTCCAGCTGGTGGAATGACCTTGGGCCACAGTTTCATTCACTATAGATGGTATTGAACCATAGACTTTGCTCTGCTGCTGTATGAATTACTGTATGTCTGGGGAATCGTTTGTGAAGCCTCTTTTTGCCATAGATAAAAAACTGCCTGGACCTGATCCCATTCCATCCCAGCTCTGGAAAACGATTGGCAGAGTTACGTGTGTGGGGATCTTAGCATTGGCTCTGCTGGAGGTGCAGAGCTGTGGAAAGGGAGAGTTGGTAGGAAAATAGGCTGATGTGAGGGGAGGTAGGTTTTGGGTGGGGAAATATGTGATGTCTGCAGGTGGTGGAGTTAGGGGGGTGGGGGGGTCATGCCAGGGTGGGAGAGAGAGTAGTTTGTGTGTGTTCGGTGCTGACATGTAAGACCCCGATGGTCTCATGGTGTTAGAGTGTGTGTATGTGTGTTGGGGGTGGTAATCCCCCAGGCCAGGAGACTGAGCAGCAGATGACCCTGCCCAGTTCAGGACATCAGCAGAGGGGCTCGAGGTGTGGAGCAAAGGGGGGCCCAGATCCCATGCCCCCAGGGCTCAGGGCATTGACAGGGGGGGACAGGAGACTAATGGATGGGCACCCATGCGAAACAGGCACAGGGAGATCAATGAGGGCGCTCCAAAGTCTGCATCCAGGAACACCACAGCATCCTGACATGAATACTAAATGTCTGAGACAAAGATGACATCTTGGAGCACATATAACATCCATCAGCTATAATCTATCACTCAGGCTTCGCTTGTTGATGTCTGACTATCAGATGGGAATGCTTTGCATAATGTAAAACATAGGTGTTACAGTCATCTATTTGCTTAAAATGTTACACTTGCGTACATGTCAAGTTAATTTCCACCACAGAGGGATTTGTGTTATATTCAGTAATGTAAAAGCAATTAAAGCACAATATATACAATGTAAATAACAAGAAATTCAGCAAATACAGTTGGTTAAACATGCAGTAATGTTTGTTTTTGTCAAATACAGATGATGTAAGAGTAACTTGCCAAAGAGCTTGCGTATTTGTTAGCTATATTCTGTTCCTAACATCCGGAAGTCCCTTTGAGGGATCATGGCTGTAGGCTTTATCATTATTATGATATCCTTTTAATCTTAGCTCAAATGAAATATACATAAAATGTAGGCCTTGGGCAAAAGGAGACATGGGAGAGAGAGGCAGGGCTGAGGTGCCATACACAAGGGACCTCTTGTTAAGCAGTTTGTGATTTAGAGCCAGATTTCCTTACCTGAGGGTTTGGCTGCCTACCACTGACGTTACTTGACTTTCGTCTGGCAGAATGATTTGTGGAGCAGTTGTGATGGAGAACATTACAGTAATGCAACAATATTTATTCAGCAATCCTGAAAGAACCCCTTTATCAGTAGAAGAACGTACAGTTTTGATATCAATCAATACAAAATCTGTGTACATACAGTCTACAGTATATATCAGACATCTCTCATATACCATTAAATACATTTGATTTGAGTACAAGAGATACAACATTATTATGGGGGTGTCAATACTCTTCAACATCCACATTTGTTCAATAACAATAATAGCTCAAAATGTATTTCTTTAGACTTGTTCAGAAATGTTGTTCTTACAATATTGTCAAAATGTATTTTCTCTCTGGTTGTCAACGTGGTTGTCATGTTTCTGGACAGGAGTTTCCACGTTCACCATGATACGATTTGACTAGAGTTTATTTTGCAGGGTAGATGCTACAGTCTCTGGAGCAGATAAAGAAACAACAACCTCAGGGGAAATTAAATCAAAACAAGCGTATAATCGGACGATTTCTACCGGAGGAATGTTTCATGGGCTAAGTGCTTATCCGTTCACTCGACATGTCCAGGAATCACGGTGCTCACTTGGAGAAGTAACCAGAGATGGAGAGAGATGGACTTATTCTGCGTTCTGCCCATACTCTCTGGTCGGCCCTCCAGTCTGAAAGCAAATATCACTTTTCAAGACTCTGGTTTAATGGACCAAAGACTCCCAAGTGTCCAGCTAGGAAGAGTAAACACACCACAATGGTAGTCTGGTAAAAAATGCATGGTGTAAACTGATACAAAGCATAACTAATACATATACAGTAAATGGCTTTGAATTTATTATTTGTTTTTCAGTTTTAGACCACTGTGAACAGCCAGTGACCCAGGATATCCTGCACTGCATTTAATGCATGCTGTTGGCCATTATATATTTTTTTACATATTCTTTGTTCTTATATTTCTAGAATTATTGCTTATGAATGTTCTTCAGGATAGTACATTTGTTGTAGTCTACATATCTGCAAAGCAAACAGTTATGGCTTCTGCTTCCTCCTCTGTAATACAGATGACAGATTTCAAAATGGACTTCCTCTCAAGATGATATCAATATTTAATTAATGGATTTTACTTTAAGACAGACCTGACAAAGAGCTTAAAAGTTAGTTTAGCTTCTAGGCAAGATCCATTTTTCAAAATACAAATCTTGGATACGTCTACTGTCCCTAATCAAAGTTTTCCAAAACTTATAATGAGGAAAATTATGAGGATTTAACAACAGTCCACTTGCCCATCCAACACACTTTACAAAGCAAACAGTAGAGATTGCATTTGGGGAATGCAGTTTTAGATTTTGGTAAAAATACATAAATGATGTCTCTCAATTTAATTTCACCAAGATGTAGTTATGATTTTTTGACTCCATTCAGCTTGCAATTACAAACTCCATACGGGTGCCACAAGACAAATTAATATTCAATCATATTATTTCCAATGAAAAGCAATATCCTTTTTATTGATATGTTCTTGAATTGTTGTGGACAGATACAGAAAACCTTTTTGTGAGAATTCTCTCTAGAAGTATAGTGTAAGAAAAATCTGAAACAGAAATCAGAACCAACATCTAAATGCTGTCAGCTTGGGCAATGCACTCAATACAGCATTATGTTTGGTTCAGTCCAGTGAGTCATCATCTTGCACTCTAATCCAATCACATGCCATATTATTGGTTTTCTCTGGGGAATACAGTTTGATACAGTACAGTTGGTCATGTTATCTAATCATCTGACTTGGTTTCTGGCGTATTTTGTTTTCATACATGCCTGCTTTAAAATGTCTTTCATTTCTTCATGAACATCAATCCTAAATCCGCATGCCTGCTTGTTTGACCAAACAACTCATTTTCACTGGGTGTGGACATAATGCAACATGTACACATGTACAAATGCAAGACGGTGAAACATGAAAAAAGCATACCACACTGGAAAATGTGTAACAGTATTTTGCTGTAACAAAAACACCAGGAGTGTCAGAGTGCAAAATGATAAAAATGAACAGTTGATTTCTCTCTGTTAAGTGTCTCACACTCCTATCTAGAATCTCCAATCTGGGCTCACCGACATGGACAGATAGTTCCACGTCCCATGACCCAGTATCTGATGCAGTTCTTTAAACGATCCCAAGACCCATGCGTAAGCCAGTAAACCTCACTGGGAATGGAGAGCCATGTCTGAACCATTAATACAACCTGATGTTGTTGTCCACCTCTAAAGCCCTCAGTGTTGAGACGGAAAAAAATCCCACATGTCACACTTATTTTTTTCTTCAAGAGAAATGACTCTACTTGTGTGTCAACCTTTGGAGTAGGTGACATTGGCTCATTTATCACTCAGATCAGTGTGACATCTGACAGGCTTGATCAAGAGAGTTTCAGGGTCTAGATTCCTCATACCGGCATGCCTACTCTGCCTTGCATATCTTTTTGTTAAACAATCTTTTTGAAAAAGAGATACTGCAATTCATCACTCAGGGTAAAAGTCAGTTCTTCTTTATATATTTACATGTCAAATCTGATTTTGGTTTGAATGCTTGTGGTGAAATACAAGGTCACACTGCTCTATTTTAGTTGAACGTCTGAAATTGAACGATATTCAGGTTACATTCAGGGCTTTGTAACCAATCTAATAGTTTTAGAAAACCAGACTCTGAAACTGGAGACTGCATGCTTTTTCACTGCTGGCTATCAAAATGCCTAAGGCCCTACACATGCTTACTTGAGCTCATATGTAAATGGTTAACGTTGATTGTTGTTATAAGTCATTTGGTTATAACGTTTAACGTTGAATGTTTTCAGAACCTTATTCACTTCCTTCCCCCCCATGCTTTGTAGGCAGGCTGGAGTATATTGCACAGAACACCATTCCCCAAGGCTTTAATTCCTACACTCCATAACTCTCAAGAGAGGGGTCAGGGCACATGAGGCATGTGCAAGTGTTGGTGTACGTGGCGATTAAAACTATGTTGTGAAAACCTCCCATTAATAAGACATGTACATTATGGGCAAGAGCTTCCTCTCAGCTTGAGATGAAAAATTCATACGTTGAGGAGAAAGCCTGGAGAAAAGCGCCTCCTGAAATAAAAACGAAGCCCCACTGAAGCACATTAGAGGTATCAATAAATCAGGAAATAAAAGTTAGGGATGAAAGAGGGCAATGCATTATCCTGGACCCATCCCAGCGGTTGCTATCCCCTGCAGGTGGAAACACTCAAACCTCTCAACTCCTTAGATTTTAATCAGGCGTTTTGTCTTCCCTGACTATACAGCCTGACTTGGATTCCTCAAAGACAGACCTGGACTCTGGCCTTAAACTTCCACCGTGTCTGAAACACTGGTTGACCAACCACCTTTGCTCCTTCATCCAAATGTACGAGGATACAAGCAGCTGTTTCTCAAGCCTAAATATCTACCAGCGGACCATTAGCATATTCGTGTGGTCCTAGGAAAGTGCCAGTTTGGGACTGTTCCAGTGATTCCATCGTGTTTGACAAGCTAAAGCAAGCACACCTGAAGTATTTTAAACACTGTCAACACACACTGGAACCAGTGGTACTGTACGAGCAGCTAGGTATTACAAGTAAAAATTGTGTCACTTTCAGTAGAGGGTAATACTCCCGCCATCATCACTATCAGGTCATTATCACAGCAGCCTATCTTCTGAAGCCAGGTATAGCAGCCTGGCCCCCCTGTGGTTGTTTATAGGGGTCTATCTCTACTCGCCCAGCTGGGGGGTGAGATGCATCAACGCTTGGCTGAGCTTTGAAAACGCCTCCCCTCCCTCCATACCTCCTCCCTCCACATTCCCCACAGGTCCTCTCAGCGGGAGCTGGCAGACTCACTGCCCCCTGCCAACCAGTTGGCCATAGGCTCCATACGGCCTCTTTGTAGCCATACTGATAGGCAGGGTGTGTTATTAAAGTCTAGGGTCAGGAACAGACAGAGACTAAAGGCACAAGTCAACACGTTCTATTGTCACTGTGTTATTTACATTTACTCCAATGGCGATTAAAGTGTTTTTATTCACTTTGTGACCCCCCCCCCTCTCCCCTGCGCCTTGTGAGAAGAGTCAGGGTAAGCCAGCCTTTGATGGAGAAGCATGGATGAACACCACAGCTGAAGTCGCTCCAACGTAAACAGCCAGCCACCGAGCCGGCAAAGGCACTTCACAGGCATTCCTTGGCGGAGCCCCCTCACGTCTTCTACCACGGTGAAGAGTCTCCTTCTCACCATGTAATTACTGATAAAAGCCGGGATGTGTCATCTGATTGCTCCCCCCTTGTCTGTATCATTTCCCTTCACACAGTCCATGTATCCCTGATTTCCTCTCAGGCAGCTCCATCGTCATCTGTTAGCCACAAAAAGACACACTTTCAGTCTTAGAGAATGTGTTATACCACCGTCAGTTCCTAAATTACACAGAGGGTCTCAACGGACGGCACACTAAACATGCAATCAAGTCTGACTACAATTCCACATTCGTAGTAATTATGTGAAAAAGGCCATTTATGTCCCTGTGGTTCTGCGAAGGAGCCGTAAAACTATTTACATGCTTTTCCCTGGAATGACATGCACGTACACACACATACACACAAATCAGAGAATTGTTTTGGTCCCATGTACATGACTGGAGGCTTGTCTGTCTCTCAGTGTTTATGGTCGATAATTGGCTAAACATGTTACATTTCCTTGACATTTCTCTCTCTCAACCTCTCTCTCTCTCTCTCTTCTGTCTTTCATATCTCTATCTCTCTTTCCCTCTATTTCTGTCATGAAAATGCAGGTAGCCACTGTAAGTCAACCAATGACATACAATCAATGAACATTATTGCCACTCTGTTGTTTTGAATCATTCTCTTAAATCAAGGGAACAAGCCAGTACTGTGCTGTGTTTATGGCCAGAAGACAGGAGAGCACCTGGGGTTCAGACTGGGCTGTTTCCTCTGCATCTAACTCAATAGAGAGATGAATGGATGCAGTATATGCTGGTACACTATTAGTTTCTTGACCCTGTCCAAGCAACACTGTACATGTCACATGCCCAGCAGCAGTGTGCTTCACTAATCTTGGAATCCGAACGATATCAAGTGCTTGAAAAACAGGAAACAAGCCCCAAAGGTTGGGTTTCATGAGGTCTGAAACATTGCAGCTCGTCTAAGATATCTGTGTACAATTACTGGGGTGAACTCATTTAGAAAATGGGGCCAGTTTTCCCAGGCATCCAGTCCCAAGACTAAACAGAATACAACCATCTTAATGGAGTTGACACTAAAAGTACGTTTTAGTTCCAATCGGAATCTCAATCTAGATTTGAATGTGGTTAATCTATGGGAGCTCGTCCATTGGGTCGCAGTACTGTATATAGACTCAGAAGGAAGGGCTCAGATTAGCAGAGTATAAATAGCTCCAGGGAAATGAGGAACCTGTTCAGATCCACAAGAGAGGACTGAAAGTCTGAATGAAAAAGAATAACCGACCTTCATATATAAATATTAAATGTCTCAAATGGGATAATTACTATTTAAAGATCTGTGAGGGCAAGATTTCTGTGAAAAACATTGCATTGTATTATGAGCTGGCAGCTTCAAGGGAGCTGTGGACTCTTGCCTCTACAAAACGTGATAGGGTTTGGGGGAATGATGACATTTTGTCTGACAAGATATGCAATCTCTAAAATTGCAGTTCAGTCAGCTGTACATGGGAAATTGAGATTTCTTTTTTCACTTTCCCTGTTCAAGAGAGAGAATGAGATTATTCTCTGATAACCTTCCAGGAGCCAGACTGCACTTTAATAAATCCTGTTTCTCTCTATACATATATATATACGTATATATATATATATTTGTATACATCTTACTCGGTCCTTCTCACTGCTGTGATGGCATACTTGAATGTTTTTTTGGTTCACATGACTTCACACCCAGAACTGGCACTGCTTCCTTTCAAACAGTCTGTCTGTCATTGAAGTGTACTATGTGTGTCTGCCAGTCTGTGATTACAGTCACCACTGCTGACCTTAGCAGCATGCAGACTCCTCCTTATCCTTCGCCAAAGTCATTGCCCCTTTGTTTGTTCCCATTATGGATCCTGTAACGAGCCTTGGCTATAGATCCTGCTCCGTCCCGGCACCAGTCCACCCTTGGTAATGCAGAAACCATGTCATTATCTCTGCCATTTACATTAATGCCCTGCTTCTGAGTGCATCAACCCTATTTTACTGGAACACAGTTGAACACAATCCCTCACTGTATATTCAGTAAACAATACATTCATTCGAATGAATGACTTGTCCCATACCTTTCAGTGGAATTTAAACAGTTCTCTGTCACCTGGATTCTTGGAAATAGCTAGTGTTTACTGTGCAGTTAATCAACTTACTGTGCACAATGGTCTTATGATATCCTCCCTTAGATGGTAAATGGAAAGTGATGAGCTCAATGTGAAGTAAAGTCTCAGCTTTGGAAAGCTCTCATCTGGATAATTATGGTATTAGAATATTCACAAATAGGAAATGGCCAAAGGCAAACCGTCTGCAGATCAAATGAATTCACTGAAAGCTGAACACTGCATGCTCTCAATAGTGCTCTATGATTAGTGCAAATACAATAAAAAAAACTAATTCTTCTTATTGCCTTGCTATTTGCACACTTTTTAATCCACATAATTTGACAGATGACTGTATGCATGACTCGCAGGTACGTTGCTTGTTATATGAGTAAGATCATATTTGAGCTGGTAAGTTATGTGTGTGTTTTTGTGTGAGTGTGCTAGTGTGTTTGAGAATGGGGACTTGTTAAACTTGTTTTTAAAACCAGGCAGTGAAATGGGGATCAGTTCCAGAAGCTGATTTCAGAGGAGTAAAATGATGACAAAAAGCTTGAAGCGGAATGCATCAACACCAACCAGAAAGCTTTACAGGCCTTACTGTCATCAAACAAGGAATTAAGAGAAGTGTGATGCCACTTCACCTGGCCCAGTGGCACGGATAAACTCAGTTTCCTTTGGTAAAGTCTTAAGTTCACTCAACAGTACATTGACGCTTTAACAAGTGGAAAGTGAAGTTTAGTTCACCCTCTAAAGACTGCTTCACTCGCAGTATTTGACTGTTAGTTTACATCTGACATTGAAAATCTCAAATGCATCCCTGGACAGATGGAGCATTCATCTCTTAGCCATCCAAATCAACTCACAGGACAGAAGAAGCATTGTAAAAACCCCAGCATTTGTCACTGAGAGACTGAGACCCACACACAGTAAATCAGTGGCTTGCTATAAATAGTGCTGTTGATGTAGGAATATGTAATGTGATGAACATTTGGCCAGCGATTTGCGTCGCTAACAGCCACATGGTTTGGTTTAATGATGAGAGCATGGGATCCATGAACCTCTGCTATGAGCCCCCATGACATGAATCACACACACATGTATACAAATACACCCACACACATACACACGCACACGCACGCACCCACACACATAATCTTAGGACGAATGAGGCAGGCCAACCATTTCCCTGACTTGCATATTCCGCAGCACATTTCACGGATGTAATTGATGCGATTGGACGGCTGTCCGCCTGTCTGTCTCGGTGTGCGCCTGACACGTCCTCACGCGACCCAGCCTGCTGTGCTACAAGCCTGTCTGGGGACGCCGCGGTAGGACAGCTGAGGCTGAAGCCCAGAAACACATATCATGAGGAATTCATGTAGGCTAAGCTGAGGGCCATGGAGGAGACAAGGGAGTGACAGCGGGGGATGTCCCAGAGTAGGATGAGCTTGCTCCCGACCACAAGATGAAAGCACAGCCATCCCCAGCCACGGTTTGAGATCTACCTGATCTTCTTCCCAACAGTCCACTTTCTCCTGGCTGAGTTCCCTCTCCTGTCTCAGTTCCTTCCAACTACTTTGCTGATGGACTCCTTTCATCCCCAATCTCATTTTCCGGGCTTCATGACTGCTCTCTATAATCACATCAGAACACCGGCCACATTACACCAAAGACTCACAATGACATTAAAGGACATGCAAACAACACAATGAAGGAAGGTTTCAAATGACTGACAAGCTCAATTACAGAGCGCCACTGGATTTTTTAATGGTTATCTTGACTGCATTCTTTGCAGCATATGTGAATATCATATTTCATGGATTGTGTGTGCGTGTGTAAGTGTGTATGTGCGTATTTTAAACTGGGTACAATTTGATTTGGAGAGCGTGATTGCAGGTATTTTCATCATCAAATAAATATGTGTGTGTGTGTCGTGTCGGTGCATGAGCAGGCACACTTTACTGTATGTAGATTTTGAGAGAATAGAAGTGTTGCAGAGGGAGAGAAACAGCCTTCAGTCATGCAGACTTCTGACTTCGGAGGATGGTGGAAATTCCTGATCAATCATGGAATACTAAACAAGGAAGGTAACATTTTGGATTCTGGGACAGAGGGCTCAGGACATACATAAATTCATCACATACTGTCCCCTGTTGACAGAAAATAAATATTTAGACAAAAATGCATTTGCTATGTTCAGAGGCATCTTTAAAATATTATTCCAGAACACTTAGATGGAACAGCAATTCACAGCAGGATAGATTAGTCATGATACAGTACTATACCCAGTGTCTCTCAACCACCCTGGCATGACACAACTTCCACAAAACTTCTTTGAGCCATAGAGCCTGGGCATTTAAAGCTGAGTTGTGTGTCTGGATAGAACATTACTTCCTTATTGGCAGCATTTTACTGTGTCTTTTCTTTTTCCATTAACGTTTCACAGAAGTTGCTGGCATCAAGCAGGGGTATTATTAGAATTGGTCACACTTAAAGGCATAGCGTTCAAGTGGGACCTCTTGTAAAAGATGGACATTAGTTCTCATGACCCCAGTACCGACAGTTTTAGTTATTAACTGTCACAGAGAAAAGTGATTTTGTTTTTCAGAGTCACCTACTTGTATAATTAAAACGCACAGCCGTCACTTGATGGTGTTTTTGTCTGGTAATTACTCCCCTTGACCCCTGATCCTCCACGGTAACTGAATGTTGGACATCTCATGGCTGGCAAAAAGGGACTTTGTGGGTCCGCTAAGATGTAGAAAGGCAAGAAGGGAGTTGGGTAGAAATAAATAATAATAGTAATGTCTCTTCAGACCACATTTGACTCACAAACTATCCTTACATAAATCTCATTGTACACAATCTCTGGATGCATCTGTACAGTATGTGTACCGCAGAGTAGAAACACAAATAATTAGCTCTGTGGTGGGTAGCTTATTGGCTGGTGTTAAGCATGCTGTACCATGAAGAGGAGGGTACATGGCATGCTGTATAGCTCCAGAGCGTTACAGCCCTGGTTCAGAGGGCATCAGGCCCAGAGGAGGGGTGGAGGTGGGATGGAGGTTGGGGCGGAGAGGAGGAGAGAGCTTGCTCCTGTCTAATCCCATTACAATGAAAGCTGTAGGCAGGTTAACCTAACCCAACATCAAGTTATTTAGTATAAGTAAGTTCCAGAGTGTAGAGGACACATAAATCACATATGAAGTTTAAGGGGGTTGAACAGGCACATAAGTCACAGAGATTTGATGTACATATTAAATGTTCTTGTACTGTAGGTGTACAGAGAGTAGAATGTCAACATAACTTCTAGATCATAGCATCTGAGGCCAGTACAGCAAAACAAAATACAAATAGTAGGATTATATGATGTTTGTGTGGCTTCTCAGGCAAATACAATACAAGTGAAGATAAAGTTCTTTACATTTACATGTATGCATTTAGCAGACGCTTTTATCCAAAGCGACTTCGAAGAAAGAGCTTTACAAAAGTGCATAGGTCACTGAACATAACAACGAGATAGCCCCAACATTGTGGGTAACCAAACAGGAAGCATACATTGTGAAAAATAAATAAGTCCCAAAGGGAAGAACCATAAGAGCATGTATATATTTGTTCAAGTGGCCGGTAGAGAGATGCACGAGGACAAGTCAAGACAATTGTTCTTTTGTTGAAATCATATATATATAATCATAGAATTTGAAGGACCTCTCCTATGGTATTGACTAAAATGTCCACTAAATTGAGTGAAAGGGTATCGGTAACCATAGAGATGCAGAGGTATACATTTGAACTGTTCAGACTTATTTATACTTATGTGACCAATGGCCAACATATTGCAGCGAGAAAAGAGATCAAACCATAGCAGTTTTACAATTTATTTTCTCTTTTGTTACCCATAGGTTCCTTCTGAAAGGGATTGGTAATGAACTTCTTAATGCAGTTCACTCTTAGAAATACAGTTTAATATCATATGAATGAAGCTATCTAAGCTGAAGAATAGTGACCTCTCTCAAGACTTGTATAAAACATTAATTTTGATAGATTAATTATACAGTGAATATCTATGGTCCTTGAAAAGTTATATCATAAATATAACTCCTTCTTGAAAGTCAAGACTCCCAACTAAAGTAAGAAGAAGGAAAAGTGATGAGAATCCATCATAGGTGTAGCGTACTCCGTTGGAGGTGAAATATGCTTACAGCACATTTCAGACATGCAAAGGGTCAGTTGACTTTCTGAGAGATACACTGTGGTTTAAAACAGGAGTTTGGGTACTGAATTATGATTCTATTATATAAAAAAGATCAGCACATGCCTGCAGCAGCTGTGTTTATCTATGTATCGATATGAGTGTTAGTCTGTGTTTAACCCCCAGCTGCATCTGGTCACCATGATGGTCGAAGAGAAGCCCGGCTATTAGTGTTGACGCCCTGCCAGGCTGCGCTGGCTGACCTCGCTCATCCTCCAAATCCCTGGTCTGAACACATATCTGACCCCTGGCTCGGCCTCTGCAGCCACTGCTGCACAGCAACCAGGATGCCTCGCTAACCTGCTGGGATAAAAGGGCTTTCCTCCAAGCAGCACAGTCTAACAGGGCAGCTGTGGGGATCCACTGTATACTGTAGGTATTGATGGAAGGGCAGAGGGATGGGTTAGCAGCCTGTTATGAATGTTATGATGCTCGAGGACAGACTGTCAACTTTTTGTTTGTTTTTCTTGCTTCACAAGGAATCTAATTAATGCTTATTTATAACAGTATACAGGACGAATACTTTTCATTGCAAAGCTTTATTTGCAGCTCCTTCGACACTGCAATTAAGGCATGAAAAGCAAAATACAATGAACGTGTGAAAAATGTGTTAAATAAGTAAAAGAGGTGTTTGTGCGCAAGTGATATGCCTAAAATAACTGCAAATTACGTTTGGGGCAGATAGCAATATGTAGTGCAATTTTGTATTTTTGTACAAAACAGCAGATAGTGCTGTCAGGCAATTGGGGCAAACAGATCAATCGTCTGATGTTGTAGAGGTAGAAACTGTCTCTGAATCGGTTGGTCCTACACTGAAGGCTCTAGAACCGTTTGCCAGACGGAGTTTTGTCTAGGATGGCTGGGGTCTTTCATGAGTAGAGTAGATTCCTGGAGTAGATTTCCTGTATAGCTGGTAGCTCCCTACTGTGCTGTTGTCACGACCCTCTGTTGTGTACTGTGGTCAAGTGCTGTGCAGCTGCCACACCAGGCAGTGATGCAGCCAGACAGGACACTCTCCAAGGTGCACCTGTAGAAGTTGATCTGGGGGGTCATACGACCTTCCTGAGCCGCCTGAGAAAGAATAGGCACTGACGTTCCGTCTTCACCTCCGTGTCAGTGTGATGGGACCATGATCATTCCTCAGTGATGTGGACACCAAGGAACTGAAAGCCGCTGACCCTATCCACATTTCCTTTGTTTTGTTGATGTTGGGGGGGAGATGATCTGCCGGGGCTCTTAGCTCACCCTGTAGGCTTTCTCATCACCACACCATGTGTTAGTAGCTTACCATGGTTGGGTCTAGAGCAAACCTAATGATTGAGTTTGAGTTGTGCGTCACACGCAGGGTAAACAGGGGTTACATGAGGGGACTGAGCACGCAGCAATGGGGGACCCCAGTTTTGAGAGTCAGTGTGGAGGAGTTGTGGAAACCTGTTCTGCTCGTGGAGTCTGCCCGCCAGGAAGTTCAGAATCCAGGGAGTTGCAAAGTGAGTTGTCAGGACCCAGGTCTCGAACGAACTTGGAGGGACATTTTGTAATTGGATACAGAACTGTAGTCAAGAAACCGCATTCTCAAATAGAAAATTCACATGTTCCTCATGTTCAGATGGGATGAAGCTATGTGCAGTGCTATTGCGATGGCACCATCTGAAGATCTATTTGTGCGGTAGCCAAATTGCGGTGGGTCCAATGTGTCGGATAGTGTGGTGTTGTCCCTGACAAGCCTCTGAGAACACTTGATGATGATGCTATGAGCCAATAGTCATTTAGACAGGTTACCTTTGTTGTTGTGCACAGGAGTGATGGGGGTCACCTTAAAACAGGTCGAGATCACAGCGTAGGACAGGGATAACGTAAATATGTCCATGTGTTATATCCCTTCCCAGATCTTTTGGCTGAATCATCATCTATATCTTCACCAATTATATTTTTTCTGACTAGCCACCAGCAAATAAATCATTGAACAAGGGTCTACTGAGAAATATGCCTATTGGTTATCTGTCTATGAAGACATCATGTTGCCGTGGACACAGTTGCTTGCACATTGGATTAATCAATTACACAGAACCCAGCTCCCTTACAGCAATAAACCCGGCACAGTCATGCCATTCAGTAATCCATCTTAAAAAGCATAATTCACTCACGGGCTCCTTCGGAGTGCGATTATTATTAATATCCAATTCTCTGCCAGTGATTTACCCAGGCAGGGAATTAGAAATATATTACTCTGGCAATGAAGTTTTTGTCCTGGCCCTGACATAGATCACAGACCTCGATTCCTTCTTGGCTGAGAAAACAGATTTGCACCTTTCTTTTTTCTTTTTTTAAGTGCAGTGAAAGAAACCCTTGTAAAAGAACAACTTATTGTGGGTTTAAAGGAAAGAAGAAATCATACACATTTTATTTTTACTTTACTTTGAATACTTTGATTTCCCACAACAACGTTTTATCATCTGCTTAGTCTAGTACAAAATGTAAAAAAAAGAAAAACAATTCCACACTCAAC
The DNA here is from genome assembly GCA_903064625.1 of Mallotus villosus. Lineage (NCBI taxonomy): Eukaryota > Metazoa > Chordata > Actinopteri > Osmeriformes > Salangidae > Mallotus > Mallotus villosus. The sequence goes on from CAEFZP010000819.1 coordinate 234,387, forward strand.
CCAGTCCATCTAAGAAGAGTGTAAAGCAACTGCCAGGCCAATCTGGGTATGATGAAAAGGACAGAGAACCAAGGACAGACGCTTTTCTCCTCCTCAGACTTTCTTGTCTTCCTCCTACTCAACAGCTTCACTCACTGTTTTGATACACTGTGTGAGCTGGATGGGGAGCGGGGGGGGGATGAAAGTTGTGTGACACAAGCAAGTTATTGGAAGAGATTATCTGGATTCGTTTTCAAGAACAACTCAGAGTCATTATCATGCTGAACGGGATGGAAGATGGGACGTTTTGAAGACAGTGTGTGGATATAATGGGATTCAGCCGATGAAGGGTATGTAAAGATGACCTTCAAACTTGACTGTGATAAATAATGAACAGTTTTGAAGAGCAAGTGTTCTGAGAGATTAACCAAGCTATTAGCTCGTTTTACTTTCATTTGGCCAACAGAACCAAGTCTCCATAGAGACATGAAAATGAACAGCATGCGCGTTGGGCAGAATGTAGAGACATCTGACAATTTAAAGAGTTGTTCCAGACTCAACCAACTGCTTTGGAGCATCTGGGATGACCCTCCTTGATGTCAAAGTGCTACAGTATCTCAACAGTCTTAAGTAGCTTCCCTGTCACTTGGCACTTTTATTATCATTATGGATGGCCAGTATTCACATGGTATTCACCTCTCCTTTACCTCCACTTTAGGGATGTAGGCCTACAGATGTTTCACATTTATAATGCTGACAATTTACTGTAACACAATCTAACTTGACACAATGTAATACAACAGCTTTTTGTCTGGGTCACTGGGGCGCCTTCACTTTACAGTCTCAAGGGAGAGTAAAGCTGCTTTCATGTTATCATTGGAACATTGATAGGACAGTTGGGTGTAGAAATGGATTGCATTCATGTGATTTTTTGTGATGTGAGTGAGACTATAGATATTATTTTATTCATTAAGAGTACTTTAGGGAGTTTTGGAACACATCAAATATACCATCAAGTATTCACAACACACGTTCTTCCCCAGTATTCAAACCCCAGACATTTGACCACCGTTAAGGCTTCTTAACAGGGCCACAATGTACCAAATAATAAAAAAGCATTAAACAATTGAACACCCCTTTCCCACACGTGGCTTTGGTCTGGGCACCAAGTGTATCCTCAACGGCAGTTCTGTTCGATCCATTTTGAGTCAACATGTCTGTTTACCATGAGAGCAATCCATGAGGGGTAATGGTAGAGCCCCTGGCTACATGGATTGGAAAATGCATGTCCTTAATCTGTGAGAACGTGCCATAAAGAGCATGACAATAAAGACTGGGGCTTTCCCCCACTGACATCAATACATTGTACCTCCTTGCACATAGTCCACAAGTATGTGGAAGTGTGCTGTATCTGTATATGACAACGAACTACTACACACAGATAGACCTATGCCCAGCTGCTGGGAAAAGATGAATGTTCTTTACATCACTACTGTGGATTGATGAAACGTACTGTACCTTGACATTGTGTATCTGAGCACACCGTAACAAACAGCCCACAAATGAAAAAGTGAAACGTAAAAGGAGAAGAAAACAAAAGGGGCAAATGTAATGTCAGGTGACTGTGACAGTTACACATCAGCTGTAGCCCCTGATTTAAAATGACATTGCTCTTTCTTTTTTATTGGGTGAATCTGTCTCGCCACTGCTAATGTTAAAGGAAGCTGCCAGAACAAGACAACATGATTTGGCAGTCTGTTTGCCTTCTGAATCTCATCCCGAAAATACCGTATGACTGCCTGATTCCTTTGTGGAAAGAAAAAAAATGTTGTTGATGCTGCTACTGTAAAATGTGTTATGATCTCATTTGCTTTTCCTTTATGTACACTCCAACATCAAATGAAAAGAGGAACTGAACTGTAAAGCACGGTAGGATATTTGAAACACAGTTTTTGTGGGGGTGACGAAAAAAGTGCAGGGTCTTGTTCTCACATCAGTAACTCTCTCTCAGAGCTTGTCTAGACAGGGGGAGTTCCAGTGGCCTGTACCCTCTGTTCTTATGTCAACATGCAGTGTTCCCTTTTTCCAAGTCAACTAACCTCTGAAAAATGTATCTTTGGCAAAGTTCCTCAAGTGACTGATGAGAATAACAGAAAGTTTGGAGATGCCTTTCAGTCTCTCAAATTTCTTTGACGAACAATAGTGGAAGTCTGTAACACTCAATGTTACGTTTGACATGCAACCACTGAACATCTGCAATTCTATCGGACATTCACAGCCACAGTCTGTTTCTGTGTTTTTACATTTTTTATTTGTGAACCGACTTCTTTAAGTGCTCATTAGCATTGCCATACTAATCAGGTGTGTATTCTCACAGAAGGCCTTCAGAGGATCAGCAGCATATTGCTTTCTGAGCTTGGCTAAAGGAGGTACACAGATGTAATAAAACCCAACACTCAACTCAACATGATAGCATACAGGGGGGTCATTTCTGTTTATCTTTAGTCCCACTTACCCTCTTATCTGAGGAGAGGTATTATAACTGCTGAGATGATCAGCATATTCCTTTCAAAGAAACTAATGAATGCACCCAGTGTGGGAATATAAGTATATTAGTTCTGGGATAAGCAATCCATGTCTATATGCTTTGGTCCCTGTCTGGTACTTACATAATTCATTTTAGTTTGTTACACATTGCAATAAACTTGTTTATCATAGTTGCTTGTCCGTCTATTTGTACTTCTTCAATAATGTATTTTAATTCAGGAAATGTATTTACTCAGGTACAAATTGTATTGAAGCTTTATATTTTTTAACATTTTAAATCATCCATTCCAGAGAACAATACTGCAGGCCATCTATTTCCTAACATTTTGTAAACAGTTTTCACCATGTGTGTTTGTGTGTATCAGTGACTGTATGTGCAGCTAAACCAAACGGAATGCAACAACATCTTACCACTAACAACAAAATACCTCTCGCTAACATTGGCTAATATGCTAAATATGTTTGGCTAAATATATGGCAGCTGGTGAACATATGTTATAGCAAACTAACCACTGTAACTAAAGCTAGTGCAAGCCTATAGTTTCCTTAGTTGTCACTTCTGAGTTGTGGCTTGATGGTTTGGGTTTGGACAATTTTTTACTTGAAAACTTCAAAATAGCTGAACATGCATTTGTTATAAAATATGTACTGTCACTGTTGCAAGCAAGCAGTACAAGTTAGTTTGTTCTTGGCTACATCGCTCATGCCCAGCTAGGATCAGGCTTGGTAACTTGGGGCTGCTTGTTGATTATGGATACACATAATAAAATAGAACAGTTTCCAGTCAGGGAGAGATATTTTAAGTATCTAACATCTATCTGTATCTATTCATCTATCTTCATGTCCGTTGTTAAGCAGCGTACTCTTTTCTGTTTGTAAAACAAACAAAAAGTTTTGCAGTAGGATCTTTCCTGATTTACTGTCAGGTTCTTTTTAAATAATGTATCAAATTCAGGAGAACCAAGATCATTTAAATAAAAACAGGCTGATAATCACACTAACTGGTGATAAATGTTGAGCCTCTCTTTATCTAAAGTATGCATTATTGTCAAGTACCACATGAAAAGCTGGAATTACAATTAGCTGGAATACTTAATTCAGTCTGCAAATGAAAATAAGAAACACGTTATGCTAATTTGTAAGTTGTCTCTTGGGGCATATAGAGAGAGAAGTAAACCCCATTGGTGTTTTCTCTAAGACCTTGTTTGTATCGCAAAACAAAGCAAGAATAGCGGGTGAGATATCTAGTCATACTGTATAAGGTCACATGACAGATACGTGCATAAAGGAAGCCCCTGCTCACTGGCATTGTAATGCTGAAGCTATTGTGTCGGGCATAGACAATACTGTACAGCCTAATTAGTAAAGTTAGTTACGTCATTAGGTGGAAGACTCATCTGGGGAAAAAGTAATTGGAGAAGAAGATGATGAAATGTAACTGCTTGCTAGCCTAGTTTGTTGTTGAGCAAACAGGCTTGCTGGTCGTAAATGTGTTTGAAGTGAATAAGGGAAATAAATGGAATTGCTGGCTCAGGGTTGCATTGGCACATATGAAGAAACACTAGAAAGGGGAGACGGTGTTCTACCGTCAGCATGGGGTTGATATTTAGCTGAGGTTGAAAAAGTCTCCATTGGACTATGAAGTAGAACTGGATGGGAATCCTGTGCAAGTTTCCCAGCATATTCCCTGCGGTTTTGTTCAACAGAAACCCCTTTCTAGCACTTCAAGCTGCAGTGCAGTATGTCAGCGCTTCTCAGCTGAGAGCTTCCTTTGTGGGAGAATACTGACAAGAAAGTAAGCTAACTACTGTTAGACAAGAGGAACCTGCATTCTGTTGTATCCTGACTTGCAAATGATATACGTATACACGATTACTTGACTTGGATGCATTAGCTGGTGTATGAAAGCAGCAATATATTTGTCTGCATCTTCTTTATCTACATAACTAAAAGACCATGTTTTTTGTTGATTGCATATTTTAGAGCGACATATCCTCATGTCCACTACACCTTCAGTAGCCCATCTCAACAGAGAGGCTGTCCTAGACACAGCACATAACCGTATATTCATGAATTTATATTACAGTATCATAGCATTTCCCTAGGACAGGTTTATTGCACAAATGCACAAATGTAATGAAAACATTTCTCCAGAAACAAAATGATACATTGTACTCCAAGGTTTAACCTTCAGGGACATTGAGTTTAGCATCATTAGTGTGATATTATTCCCATTTCATCAACCTGCCATAAGACTAAGAGTGTGATGAATCCTCCTGAGAAGTTGTTTGTGTTCATGTTGGCAGTATGTAATGGCAGCGATATGACAAGGCAGAGCCTCTGACAGATTTTCTTAGATGCCCATGACAGCCAGTGCTTCAAGCAAGGGTGATGGACAGCAACTGGATCTTATCATAGCATGGCTATCAAGGTTCCAGACAAGCCTCTTTATCTCACCCACACACACCCCTCTTGCACCTGGGCATACAGGGGTTGGAGGAGAGAGAGAGAGAGAGAGAGAGAGAGAGAGAGATGAAAATAAAAATGGTTGGAGAACGGCAGAAGAGAGTCATAGAGATTGACTGTAATCAAACTCATTATTTAGTCGTATTGAACAAATTGCAATGAGCAGTTTGGATGCAAGGTTGTCTGGTAGTTCATTGTTTAATATGAACCGTCATTAGCTATTGTGTCCTAAGGGATGCAGTACTGTACATAAAAGATGGGATGAGAAAAACAACATAGCAGATGAAGCATATATACAGTATATATGTCTTTAAGACTCCCCCTTCTTCCACACGTCCACCAGCTAATAGAGTTTGACCCTGTCTGCCTTTCAGATCCTGGCCTACCCTGGAGAACGTCTGCAGGGCCTGTGTGTGAGAGAGATCCACTCTCCTGCTACGTCTGGTGTGGTCCCTGGGTAGAGCAGAGAGAAAGGGAGGAGAGGGGTGGTGGAGAAGAGAGGAGAGAGTGTAGCAGCTGTGGTTAAATGCTGTGCTAAGCACGTCCGATAGGCTTAATTCCCTCTCACCACCTCCAACCAGAGCTCTTAAGGGTTCCATCGACCACACAAACACGGTCTATGATTCATTACATCTGCACACAACTACACGTACACACATGCACACACACACACACACATATACACCCCACACAAACACCACATCATAAAGACAGAGACCCTCACATGCACATAACACTGACCCACTGACCTTAACTGTTTAGAGAACTAAAGCATGTTTTGTGAAAGATACAATGTGAGAAAGTAAGGATGTCTGTAGGAAGGGTTTGTCCCCACTCAAACACTGGGACTTCATGGCTAGGGGCCAAACAGGTGTAATTGCTCCAGTATTCCACACTGACATGTATTGGAAGAAGAATTAGAATAGTATTTGAAAAATAGTTTTGTTTGAAGGAAAATTGAAGGTAGAGAACGTCTGGAGTTTCCTTCATTCATCATTTTAACAATGAACTTGCCCAGAGTCCCAGACCACCTTAGGAAGCTATGGTATGCTACATAGCAGGGATAATATTGCCAATTGGCAATTCAGTTCAATTGTCATAAATTAAGCTGGTAATGCAGTGCCCACTTGAATGAAACACTTTTGTGATATGGCAAACAGGGTTGGTCTTAGATCTGCCATGAAAATGATCCTGATATGCAGAATTATATCATATTAGAGGGATCCATTGCTCCCTTTACTTAGTGCAGATCAACATGGGGGCAAACGTGTTTACATTTGGATAGGAGCGGTGTTAACGATGATAAGACAGAGAAGTATCACCATTCTGAACAATAGGAGGCATCATGAGAGAAAGACAGCCATGACACTGATGATCAATATTATACAACATACTTGTAGAAAACACATTCTCAGAAAAAATGCATTTGGCAACCATTGCATAATACTGTAGTGTAATACTATATATGAATGTGTCTGACCTCTATCATATTCGCCATTGTGTGCCTCCTATCAAGAAGTGCATAGGCTAATTGTTGCTAGCACATCTTATTAAATAGTTTTTTTTCTACATATTTTTTACTGGCTAACAGGAAGTAGCCAAATTACATTGGGACCTTGTAATAGTTGGTATCAGACACAAGCATTAATGTAAACAGTCACAGAGGCAATTTATTTGCACATCTGTTGAGATCACATGTCCCTACCACTGTTTGTTGATCTATCAACATTCAATTATGCATTTAATCAAATGTTGGCAATTAGATCTGTGTCAATTATTTAGCTGTTGTTACTGTTCTACTTGGCAATAAATGTCTCACTATCTGACGTTTGTTTAATACTTTTCATTATGCAGAGATTGGGATATAAATGGTGTGAAAGACAGGGGCTCTTCAACAAATGCATTAATGCCACATTCAAGATGTTGGGGTATTTGGAAGATACATGGTTCAACCATTACATTGTACGTGACAGGCACAAACTTAAACCAATAGTCAAGTAGAGAATTTGCTGGTATGACAAAACAAAGGACTGATTATGTTTTTGGCCAAAGATTGATACATGTATGTAGCTAGTTTATTATTTGCATGTGCTGCCTGATGATTGGAAGGTGTTATCTCTGAGATGACAAGGACAGATTGCGATGAGAACAATAGCAGGTGCACAGCAGATGCCTGACACAATAATGGATGGCTCTTAGGACTGCCAGTACTGAATGACAACAACCTCACTGTTATAAGGGTATGCTTGTTTATATCGTTTTATTTTGGATGTGTTTGTTTTGTATTCTTAATCTGACACCAGCCACATTTCATAGTGTGGACTAATTATGGTGCACCCAATATGTGTTGCCTCTATGTATGATGCCATTTCAACTCAATATATTTCACATAATCGTACATGTTCATTCAGGATTATGTATTTATCTTTAGCGGCAAGTCATCATATACATGCTAAAACAGACTTTCCACTCTCAGTGAAAAAAAATACTATTCAACGATATTAATCATTCATACTGTACCCGTACCATCCTTGAGAGATCCTCCTTTTATAAGTCACCTCAGGACCTGACCAGATGAAACCTCGGTGAGACCTTGGATTTACAGATTTATAAGCACACCTCATTAAATCACGCAGCAAATGAGACAGCCTCCTGCCACTGCCCACAGTCTACAGAGAAGTGCTGACGCATGCGAACGTGCAACACCGGGGCTACAGGTGACAAGACACTGGGAAACTGTCACGTAATACAGGGATCTAATATATTATGGCTCCAATCATATGGGATTAAAGAGACTCAGATATTGTGTATACCAAAGGTTTCGAATATTGTAGACAGACAATCAATACGTCTGGAAGCGGTAAATTAGTTTTACCTGAAAACAGCTACTTGTGGTTTATGGTTGTGTAGAATATTTAAGTAGAGCTGCTACACAATGCTGCTCGCACTACACTTTATACATTGAAATCTGTTTTCCAGGGCTTTGCTATCACCTTAGGGGTCAACACAGTTGATAGATGTGAGAGATAAATTAAAAAAGAGAAGAGGCTTACAATCTGTTGACCTCATTCTTCACTATCACTGATTTTCCTATTCAAACTGTGCAGCAGAGTTGAAATATAACATTTGACTACCCATGTGAAAAGCTCCCCACACAAGCCTTTGTGTTTTGACAGCAGGACAGAATGTGCAGTGAAAGGGTGGGCCTCATCTAGAGACCTCCACATCAATGGACAACTGAGTTGATTTGAAATCTCAAACTGGATCGATGTACCGTTGTGAACCTCCACATGTCACTAATAGAGTCAAGATTTTAGAGTGGATACAGAAAGACACAATTGTCACTATTACACTGCAATCTCTTGCCATATAGTGGTCAAAGAATGAAAGGTTTCTACGCACTCATGAAGGACTGTACATGTACTTTGAAGGGAAGTGAAGGTATCTTGCTAAATCCCAAACCTTGTACTCACCAACTTTGCAGAGTTTCTAATTTTCTACTTTTCACAGTTGATAGCACTGATATCAGACCCTATTTAACTGGTGTCCCGAACCAGATTACTTCTATCTTTCCCATCTCGCTCCTGCTTGCCAGACCGTTCTTATTCAGAATGAGAGAGTATGCTAATTTAGTTTCATTTTAGATATGGGAACTTTATTACTATAACTTTTTTTCAGTATGACATCAGAGCAGCAGCATATACTGCAGGCTACTGTCACGTCAGCGGGCGAAGAAGAATAAATTACCTATAGCTGGAAGTGTGGTCGGATAAGAAAGTCTGAGAAGTTTGAACTTACAATAGACTCATCTCAGGCCTTGTTTGTTTTGGGTTTGGATTAATTCAAGCCACTCAACTCTACTGATGCAGGATCACCATTTACAAACTACTATTTGTGCAGACCACAATTTTATGCTGGCAATGGATAACAACTCTATTCAAGGGCAAGAACAGTGGAACTTAATGTAAGCTTTTTGGTTATTTCATTTGATCGTGGCCTGAATAAAGATGAACCTTGGCCAATGATTTGGAGTTTCCTCCATGAACATAGAAAACAATGGGATAAAACCTGTTTCAGCTATGTTGATAATACCCTTAACCCTAGGTGAAATAGGTTTCTTGCAGTACCAGAAATTGTGCAAAAAGGCAGGATGTTTCATTGCCTGAATCAATGAAAATGAAAATGGTGGGAAATGACCAGTGACATGATGGCAAAGGGATTGTCCTATTCTCTGGAAACCAGTGTCCTGCAGTCATCCAGACACATGCTGTTTGTTCTGTTGCATGTGAAGAGATCAGTGGAATGCATTGTTACATTGCCCAATAACAGCACTGTTCCGTCTGTGGTACATTTCCAAGGACAAGTGCTTTACACAATGTAAACAAGAGACAATGTGAGATCGCAACTGTTATGTAAGTATGTTTGTCCCTACAAGAAACCTTCATCATTTTTAGCAGAAATTGTGATATCTTGTTCAAGCTCCATAAAGTCAAACTGTTTTTGATTGTATTTTATATCTCACTCACCATTCCATTTGTGTGGGTATTCAGGATTCATATTTGTGATTAATATGATGCAACCACACTCAACACCAGTGCCACTTCATCTTTAGAAAAATAGAATGTACATACAGTTATGTACAGATATTTAATCGTCTTACCAAAGGTCGAAAGTAAATAGAAGATATTTTACGTTTACGATTAGATTACGTTACAATAAGACTATTCAGACAACATACACACATTTATGCCCGTTTTAATTCAAAATGAATGAGTTATTTAGTTAGCGTAAATCAATTATCAGCCATGCTAAAGCTCAGAATTGGTGAACTGTTTCCTCAAATGACTGTCTGTTCTTTGACTCAGTCTGATAGATGGAAATGTTCAACCGATTTTAAAGCATTAGCAGGGAACAGCGTGTCTATACTTCTTTGATCTGTAATCTGTATATATATGTCTGCATGTGTGTACTTTTTAATTGTTCGAACCCTGGAAGATTATCCCTTATAGGGATAAAGGGTATCATAATAAACCAAATAAACCAGATACTCTGAAATTAAGAAACTACAGGTGAAACAGAGAGATACCTATTACCTAACCCACCTATTACCTAACCATTAGTAATGAGTACCGGGCTTTGTCACAGTTCCACAGTTCTGAGTATTTGGGCGTGGGCCAAGGGATGATGGGTGCAAACACAGTGGTCAAAGGGAGGCCCTGACTGATACTGAACACCACACGGACTGGATAATATTCAATTATGTGCCTGTTCGCTTCATAGGAGCAAGTTCAAAGCAGTGATGGATTCACCAAAATTAGAATTTGATTAAACACCTCATTAAAATAATATTTGAACATTTTGAAGTCTCAGTTATATAAGATTCTGTGCTCGAATGGCATACTGTGTTGGTATTGTGTGAACTGACAATTTTTTTGCGCTGAATACATTGATGAATCATCAAATTGATTTCTTATTTCTGTTTGCATGCAATGATTGACTGATTGACTGTTTAAGTTTTTTCTTCTTCGAACAACACCCTTTACCCTCAACAAAAGCTTTTTCTCCCGGTAACCCTAACCATAACCCCTCAAAGAATCAAGAATGCCTAACCTGAACAATATCCACATCAATTACACTGTGGGTTCGAGGAACTCCATAGTATGTTTGAGCTGATTCTTTATAGGAGGTACCACAGTTCAAGCAGCAGGAAAATGTTCAGCTCCGTTGAGCTTATACTGCCAAGTCGACACTGCAACACATATACACTATACGTAGCAATCAAGACAATGTCCACTTCAGAGTGGGAGTGGGAGGGCTAAGCATGTGACTTTGGTGGCATCCATCAGCCTTAGTGTCACCTCTGCAATAATGAGAGTGTTCAGAGGTGGGTGGAAGTGCCAACAATCCCTGTCTGTCCCTTAGAGTCTATGTGGCTCCGCTGGACTATACAGATCGATCACAATTTAAGGACTTATCCATTACATTTGGATCAGTCACTGTGAAAGAAAGCTCTTTCAAGTGAAGTACTGAGGGAATCTTTTTGTTGCGGAGTGTGCGCGTATGGGGGGGGCAGATGCTAATAAAATATATTGGGCGATAAGGCCTCAATATGCTTCTGCGTCTCCGTTTTCGGGTGGGCGGGCTCACGGATACGCACGGATACACACGGATAGACTTCGTTTATAGTTCTCCGTAGGCTGTGGGTGCTGAAAACAATTCACCGCCAGAAGAGTAGGTGGCGCTGCACTGCGATGCTAGCTATAGGTTATCGAAAACTCGGAGCAAATTTACAAATGAGCCGTTTCATCAATAAAATATGCACAGTTTCAGCGACTACACTGCCCATTTCTCGTCACGTTTGAATTCAAATGCCGATTTACATGTACTGTTTAGCTGAAATATGAATTGTAAAAACTGCTTCGATCTCTTTGGTGATGTTTGTGATGCTAGCTGGAAGGGCAGCCTGCTTTGACTGGGTGTGCAGTGAACATTTCTGGGGGGTTATTATGATTACGGAAATGGATCGTATAAGTTTTTATATTGCTACCATTTTAGAGACTGCTTATCGATCCGAGTGTTAATCAGGCGCGGAGCCAGACGTTGTAAACATTCCGGGTTTAGCCCAAACCAACAACGTATTGGGGCTTGATTTGCAAGAACGCGACGCTGAGCGCCTCCACGGTCCTCTTCCACATATTAAAATAGTGCTGCTGCCAACGAATAATGCACCTAATAATATGGTGCCTGCACTGCAATGCCATGGCGGGCTGGACCAAATGATTTTTCGGGCTGCATATGGCCCGCAGGTCGGACGTTCCCCACCCCTGGTGTTGTTGGTCACGGCAACCCATAGCGGCAACCCCGCCCCTGACTTCTTAATACGGACCAATCACAGCCAAGGGGGTCTCCGTCGCTCTCCGTCGCTCTGCGTAATTTCGACGGATAGTTAGAAAATTCAGGAGGTGCACGTCAATCCGTCAAAAGCTCTCCGAGGGCTGACGGAGAGCACGCAGAGGGCGTTCCACGGAGACGAGGGCGTTCCCTCCTCTGCGTTTTTCGAAAAACGCAGAAGCATAATTAGGCCTATAGAGCGAGAGAGAGAGAGAGAGAGAGAGAGAGAGAGAGAGAGAGAGAGAGAGAGAGAGAGAGAGAGAAGCAAATATTTTACCAAAGTTTACCAAACGGTCATTTCACACAATACCAACACAGTCATGATCATTCGAGTACAGGATCTTAGTATAAATGTGTACTTGTGTATTTTTCTGTTATTGTGTTGTTGGTATTATAACCATAATAGGGCAACTATAAAAGTATTCAATCCCTCTTCAGCAAAGCAGTTCAGAATGCTAAATAGGTATTGCTTCATGAGTAGTTTAAATTTTGTGACAATAATACTTTAGTGAAAAGCTTACTGTATTATAATTTATCTAATTACATATTTAACTCTTACTACATAATGTGTTTTGTAATTCAAACAGTTCAAGAGCTTTTAGGACTATGTGCAGAATAACTGATTTATCAGGTCAGATACAAATTAAAATGCATGTACACACACAAACAGACACATGTGCATACACATACTCACACTTGGACAACTATGGAATGGAGGTCTTCAATATTTGATCATGAAAGTGCTTGTGCAACCAGTTGCCATGGAAACATGGAGTGGCAGGTGTCACAAATCAATGTGGGAGAACGTGCAAGGGGCTGGGAGCTATGAAGTGCAACAGTCTTTTAAGGCAACAATACGACAATCAACATCAAAAAGACCTACAAATCTGCACAGCAATACTTTCCTCTTCCTAATATGCAGTATTATGCTCACAATTTAGAAATGTTTCCAACCAGCATTGCAGGACAATTCTACACATTTACATTTTAGTCAATTAGCAGACGCTCTTATCCAGAGCGACTTAAAGTAAGTACAGGGACATTCCCCCCGAGGCAAGTAGGGTGAAGTGCCATGCCGAAGGTCACAACGTCATTTTGCACGGCCGGGAATCAAACCAACAACCTTCTGATTACTAGCCAGATTCCCTAACCACTCGACCACCTGAATCCCTTACTATACATGTCCACCAATCATTGGACCAGTGTTTAACTCTAGAGAGACTCATAGCACCCCTCCCTGTATCTGACCCAGGCTGTTTATTAAATTGAAGCATTCAGGTAGAGACACCATGGGTGGGGGCTGTGAGGGAGGGGGGGTGAGGGGGGTTGATTTAATCTAGAACTCTCTACTCCCAACTGGAACGGGGATGCTGTGAGGGAGTCTCTCCCCGCCCTGTGCCCCGAGGCTCTAGTCTGAACTGAAGCCATTTCACTCTGCAGCCAGACTTCCAGCACACTCACTCACTCCCTCACTCACTGCCTCTGTGGCAGCAAACTCCAAATCTTATTCATAATGACAATATCTCTCCCCAAGCAAAACAAGCACATCAAAGCGGGTCTGTTTTGTGCATGCCACATCTTTTTAGGAAATTGCATCTGAGTGTTTTTTTGCCAGGTTACTGTCCACAGTAAAACATATTTTAATATGATGTACATTACATGTCTGCCATTCTTTATATCTTCCTTCTAAGTTTACTTTACTGACTATCCTATCTTCAGACAGTAAAGCAGACAGCTACACTGCTATGTGTATGTTTGTAGAAATACATTTTCTAGATATGAATGTTGTCTTCAGGCCTCAGAAACGTTGATTTACAGTCAAATTAGAGATTGACACATGTAAGCTACATCTACAGCACCTTGACACTCCTCAGTCAACATCTTGTTCTTGTGTAGGTCCACATGTGAGACTGTAAAGCATATTGGTCCAATGGCAGATTGGTTGAATCACGGTGGGTGCAACTCGATACTAAAACAAACACTGGAAATGTAAAAGTTTCAATCAATATGTTGGTCGGTAAAACTCAGCTTGCTTTGGCAAGCAAATTGTTCTTTGAAATATACAATAACTGACTTAAAAAAAAAGATCTATAAACCAGGACCTTCACCTCGAATTTCCCTGGAATAAAATCAATTCCAACTATTTCTTGAAAGTTAAACAGTCCGGTTTGGAGCTTAGGTATAGTTGTCTCCTACAGTTAGTGTGAGTCAGCGCCTGTGTGTGGCAGGTGAGAGAAAATGACTGATGTCTATCATGTATTAAAAGCGGTGATGCGCTGAGGAGTCTGGGCTGGCATGTTCAGAAGCTGCCATCTCTGATGGGCATCTGTTAGACCTGCCACAACTCCCACCTCCTCCGTCATGCACAGCCAGAACTCCCACCCGCTGCTTCACACCCAGACTGGTCTGGCTGTGCTCACAAAGAGGAGAAACCGGCACGCACAACCTTGCTTTAATGGTCCCAAAGTTCCAAGACTGTAGGAGTTAACTTTCAGATGTTGACTGAAAGACTAGTACACAAGCAATACTTTAATAACTGCTTGCAGATGTGAAGTGTGTGGTTCCTTGATGTGTTTGAGAAGATTGTGTGGCTTATCACCTTCGTGTTTGGTCTGCCAGAGCTGGTGTGTTTCTCAAACAGGGGACAGGGAAATGAGGGTCAAAAAGACCAATTTGGAGAAGGTAAACAGATCACTCTTATCTTAAAACAGCTGTTGAGAATTAATTAAGTCATTGACTTGAACCCTCTCCAACAGACATAGTACCTTTTTCTCTTTAGCTTTCATGCTAAGTAGGATCGCTGGGGCCTTTCCAGTCACTGAGCGTGGTCGGTGCCCTGAGATTAGCAGTGACATCATCAAAGCAAAGGGAGAGAGCCTCAGAAAACAAATCTTAGTGCTTAAACTAGCAAGGGAAGGGGTAAAAGACAACACTGTAGAAGGCCCGGTAATACTTGTTAAATAAATAAATAAAAGTGACGTGGTCATGAATTTCCCTACCTCCAACCCACAGGTAGTTTGACGATATTACTGAGGAAATCGGGGGGTGCATTTTGATCCTTCTGGTAAAAAAAATCCATCATGCAAAGCAAATGTACCTGAGGGGACATGATGAAACCACTGAAACTGACGAGCGTTGTGGCAGTTGACATCTATTGTAATCCCTCTGGATTAATTAGTTGGTAATCTAATGAATGACACATTATAATATAACCTCCCTATAGGGATGCCTGAGAGGAAATGGAAAAGCAACATTCACTACTGCTCTTTTGTT
This sequence comes from Mallotus villosus, assembly GCA_903064625.1. Classification (NCBI taxonomy): domain Eukaryota; kingdom Metazoa; phylum Chordata; class Actinopteri; order Osmeriformes; family Salangidae; genus Mallotus; species Mallotus villosus. The sequence continues at coordinate 249,543 of CAEFZP010000819.1, forward strand.
TGCCTGGAAGCCAGTTCCTCCTGCAAGTGACTCTGACTGGATACAATAGTGATATTGAGGATTTTCAAGAATGGGATTGATTGTCATCCATTAGTTTGAAATACCATACTGAGCCAAGCAAAAGCTGCTTTTACCCTGTCATGATGTCAAGCAGAGCATTGCTTAATATGCCTCATGCAGCCTTACTGTCAGCATACTGGTTCCTCAATGAGAATCTCAAGAAGCAGCCATCTCTAGGAAGGTGGGGTGATGTGGCACTGAACACATGTGGAGTCCATTAGTTCCCTCCTCCGCTCCCCTCCCCTCTCTGGCGGACACACACGGGCCAGGGTGCATTTCAGAGAGAAAACGAAGCAAAGGCTTCAATCTGCAACTTTTAAAAAAGGAGCAGAGAAAGCCCATAAACACACGTCAGTCTGCCAAGGGGTTTGCGGCTAAGCTCCTCAGAATGAGAAGCAGGAAAATCCTGTGGGGGCCGGGCGCTTCCAGCTGAGCCCACGTCCAAACAGCCACGTGGACAGAGAGGCTGAGAAAGCACGGTCATGTTGTTTGAAGTTCCATTTTGTATAAGATTGGAATACATTTATCTAATCAAATGATCAATCACAAACACAACAACAGTTTTACACCCAACAATGAAATAGTACTTATTGCACAAACTCTTTTCCAAAAAGTGCTGCTTCCGATTATATTTATCTACTAGCTTGGCCTTTTAGTACTGAACAGCAGAATTAAATCTGCAGTTAACTCAGCGTGATTACCTACCTGCTGTACTTTAAGTGGAATAGAGTAGCCAGTTGGCAGTGAACAGTGATACCACAATGGAAATACAGAAAATACTTTTTAGGTAGAGACGTTTACAGAGCAGAGATTGTCCTGTTGGATGCAACGGTTGTTGCAGCTTTCAAAGGTTTGTTTTTGTTCTGTGTGTAAACACAGCAAGACTCATTCCAGACCAATTAGGTTGAGCCGACTAGCTAGTCACCTTGTAGGCTCTCTGTTTAGAGCCAGTAAGGTCAGGAGAAATTGAGCAGAAATAGGCGGAGGGAACGCTGCTGCCCATCGAGTCTCTGCTCCAATGAGAGGACAGGGTAAACACAATGCAGGAGTCAGTGAGAGGGTTTGAATAAATGTTATTTTCCATTTTCTTGCACCAGCGCGCTCCAGAGTGAAAAAATATGAGGTGACCTGATGCGTAAAAGGACATTTTAGCCGTGCTGGTGTGGCAGTAAAACAGAACCTCCTGCCAGGTGTGTGCGTGTGTGTGAGTGTATTTTTGGTGTCGAGGAGGGAGGCTTGGAAAAACACATCATCCCACGCTGAAGCCCAGATGTGGGAAGGAGACCAAACGCAGGGACAGAGCCCACCTCCTGCGGTTGTGCAATCAGCAGTGTTTTACTGTAGCATCCGGCAGATCGGCATACAAACCCTGGGATGAAATACCTCACCACTGTTTGTTTACTGATTATAGAGGGAATATGCAAACGGACGTGACATGCCCATGTGCATTGGAAAATAATCCCCTTGAATTGTACTCTGCCAAAAAGCTAGTGTTGAAAACCAACGGACGTTCAGTATAATAAACCTGGCATGCCCATAAAGAGAAAATTGTCGGCACTTGTAATTTAAACGGATATCAGCTCTGGAGCAGTGGACTACATCTTTGAGATCCTTCTGTACACCTCAGCTAACACAACAACCAGTGACAGGATTTACATCTTTGTTTTTGCCCAGGAAACAGGCCTGCAAGCACCATGTATATAAGGTGTGACAAGGTCAAAGGTGTCCCCTGTGACCTTTGACCTGTCTAACACACCAGCATGCTGGGAACTACACGTCTGGTAACAAGGAACAAATGATTATCTCTAATCTGCTCCAGGCATCTTGAAATGGTCAGCAAAATCATTATGTGTCTACAAGCTCCCTGGGAGCACAGGTGTGTTACTACCTCTACTTAGGCTTAAGACAGGCAACTCCTGGCACGGGAAATGACCACACACAGACACACACACACACACACCAGCACTAGGTCTGGCAGATTAAGATGGCAGCATGATGAACAGTTGCAGAAAGAGACTTTGACCATCAAACGGCAGCTGTTGCTACATTCCAACAGCACCTAGATAATGCCTCTTAACGCACATTCATATTAACCACTGCCCTCTTACAAATATAGAAAACCCATCATGAAAACAATTATCCTCTGGGAAATGATAAAGTAGGTAATTTCATGCCCTGCTGCTTGACTTGTTGTGTGCTAGTCAAGCTGATTTGTAAATCGCTGCAGTATATCATCCTTACTTGTTTGTCCCCGTATTCCAACAACCACAAGACTTCATACAACAAGAATGGGTTTACCAACATCTAACTATGTGGACTTGTATAGACAGGAAAGATATAGAGAAGAATAGCAACAACAGTTTTGAATTGTACTGGGTGCCTAACTTAACGAAGCATGCATGTACCCATCACCTAACAGTACATTTAGCTTTTACCTTTTGTACCACCATATTATACCATTGCTTGCAATGTATCCTTAATTCTAGCTCAAATGGAGTATATCTTTGGATTAATTATGTTTCCCAGTTGATTTACGGTTAGTTTAGAATTTACCTGACGTGCTTTCCAACATCACCAGAACTGCTATTTCAGTTCGGAATGTGGCATTGCCAAGATACAATTCGCTGCTATAACCAAATGTATCAATGGCTTTCTCAGTACAGAGCAACCAAAGAACATTAGATGTTTGTTCGCTCAGTTTTCATTCACTGTGAGCTACTGAGGCCACTGCTGCATGTCTGTAGTTACCTGTGCGCTTGTGTGTCTGTGCAAACATGTTGGAATCCCAGTATTTTGTATTTGCAATTGAACTCATGTTAAAATTGAATATGTACCTTTTAGAACTTCACCCAAATGCTGTTTTCTAAGTCTAGCGGTAGACATGTTGGCTGTTGTCTTGTAGTCTCAGAGTTAAAAGCAGGTCTATGATATTGAGATCGTAACTCACGTTTTTTTTCCTATGGAGCAGAAGAGACTAATGTAGGTGATTGTAGACGAGGTAACTTCTATATGACTCAAGACTGTGCTACTCTAGTGTAACATTCTTCTCATTATATTCCCTATAGACATCTCTCTCCCGGTAATCCTCCCTCTGGTCCTCTGGAAGTCTGAACTCCCATCGCTACAACTCTCCTGAGACTGTACCCTCGCTCACATTCCGCTCCTCTCATTCCCATATACAGGATTCAAATTACCTACATGACTTATACAGGATTCAAATTACCTACATGACTAATGGGCCCTTTTAGTGACGCATGAGTTGTGTCTGGTCAGGCAGGAGCTTAATAGACAGCAGACTAGGATGTAATAAACTTCAACCACAAGACTCCCTAGTACGGCTTCCATTATATTACAGGTGTTTGGCCCAAATCAGACACATCTGGAAGAGGTAAGTGTGCGGAATCAATGCCAGGCCTGTTTGCTCATAAAAGTAAAAAGGTGAACCCGATGGATTTCCCAAAGTTGGTCTCTGGCTGGATTCATTTTATATTGTCAGAGTGAGACAGCTTTGTTTGTTTGTTTGTTTGTTTGATTGTTTGCTTCTGAGTATGACTGTCAGAAGAAGAAACCTCATGCCAGTCAAAAGTGGACTTTTGTGGAAGTTGGAAAAAGTGGAAGTTATTGAAATGTTCACCAGGCAGTTACTGAGAGGTCTGAAGTCAAATAAAATCATATTTTTAAGTTACATGAACTAGGTGGAGTGAAGATCATCCTCTCCCAGATGAATTCAGATAATAATACAATTTCAACATCTGAGTATTCGTATTTCAGCAGGAACTATAAAGGAATCTGAAAGTGAGAACATGAGATGTTTTTGCAACTCTGCACACTGACAAAGTCTAAAGTTCCTTAGTGGAGCAGAGGAAATAGGAGCCCACAGTCTCCTCCTGTAAGTAATCCCGGGTCCTTAGCCCCAGAGTTTGACCACAAATTGTTTTTATTAGGCTAAAGCCTGTAAATCTATTTCAGTTACAGTGCGCCCCCGCCCCTGTCTGAGAGGAAAGGGCAGGGCCTCCATAATGTCTGTGTCGGCAGGCCTCTCCTGAGCCAGCTGTTGCATGCTAGCAGCAGCCTCGTGACCTACAAACCCTGGGCCAACGTGGGCCGTCCTCCAGAGGCAGTCATCCCGCCTCTCACATGCCAACACTCTAGTCGTTCCCTTTTGATGGAGAGTTAATAAGTTCAGCTCCAAACATTTGGGCGCAATTACTGTGCTGGGGCGAGAAAAAAAGGCGTTTATTCGCCTCCTAATCAAACAAAACGAAGAGATTGATACCAGACTTGAAAACATCTGCCCATGGAAGCAATTAGGTTGATGTGTGGTGACTGCATCAGAAGGACATGAAAACAGCACCATGTGAATGAGACCTCACGACAGCCTCTAGTCAGGAGATGCCATGTTAAGGTAAATGAAATGCATGAGCACACATTCAAATACACATGTACACGCAGACAGACACACGGAGACACACTCACAGGCACACACGCCTGCCTGCCGCAGAACCGTGTAGAAAAATCCTTATTTTACAGCATAAACTTGTTTTTAATTCAACAGGGAACTCAACTATTAAAAGACTTTAACCACTGAGAATCACATCATTGCTTTTTACAGTCGATTGCCCAATTATAGCTACAGTATTGGCATGATGTAATGAAGAAGTTGCCCGCCTGTTAACTTAAATAAGCACTAATGCATCTGCTAGGTCTCTCAACTGTGGCGTGGTAGCCCTTACTGCACATTACACTCTGCAGTCAAATCACCGCGAGGTCTAGAACTTGGATCTGAGCAAACTGATCCATTTTAAGAATAGCTGATGCTGTCAGCCTGTTCATCCTTGAAACAGAATTTGTGGTGAGGAGTGACTGGGTGGATTGCAGAGTGGACTGCCTGCATTGTGCTGAATAGTTGTTTGGAAAAGAACACCCTGAAGACATCGATCAAGAACTTGCATCGCAACCTCATGCTCCCAGAATGCAACACTCGCCAAATGCCAGTGAGTGGAGAGAAGGAGCCAAGTGAGCTCCTAATTCTAAGGTTTATTTTACTTGACAAGTGTGTGTGTTCCCTGAAAGTGTAATTATGGGACTAGTCACTGTCTTAGCTTCCATCTGGAATGTTCCACCCCATTCTTGTTCTTTTCTCTCCACATTTCAAGACTATTTCCCAATCAGTTTTTTCTCTCCTTCTCCCTGCTCTTCCATGTGCTCTTTCTTTCTTTCTTCCCAGCATCTCTTTCTCTTCATTTCTCTCCATCCCCCTCTTCTACTGTGACAACTGGAGCAGACTATCGTCCCTCTCCCCAGGTCTGTCACACTGCTAATATTCTGCATGGGAGGTTTTCAGTTTCACTCCGCTTGCTCTCTCTCCACATCAGCCCATTTCATTAGCCATAAACCCACTTTCTGATTATAGAACGTGTAAATAGACAGACTTAATAAATCTATTATGACTTTTCTTTTCCACGGTTTCACAAATGGTGTGATCTGCATTCATAACCATTATATTTCTCTGGTGCTCTGGAACAGCTCTATTATTTTTCTGGCTTTGACATTTGCAGGTTAGCTACAGTAAACAGATTATTATTTGCAAAGCTTCTTAACACTGTATATGTTTCTCTGGGGATTAATGCTGCAATAATGTTGAGGCACTCAAGAACAAATAATAAAGTTCTGTACTGTTGACAGTGTTATGGTCCGCAATCAAGATATTTGTATGAGGTAATACTTGAGTATACACCTATAGCACTTCCAAATGTCAAGTAATATAATTCAATGGGGCGGCTGTGGCTATGGGGCGGCTGTGGCTCAGGGGGTATAGAGGGTCGTCTGTTAATCGCAAGGTTGGGGGTTCGATCCCCGACTCCTCCCAGGCCATGTGCCGAAGTATCCTTGAGCAAGACTCTGAACCCCAAGTTGCTCCCGATGGGCAGAGCAGCGCCTTGCATGGCAGCTCGCCGCCATCGGTATGTATGAGTGTGAGTATGAATGGGTGAATGAGAGGCAAAATTGTAAAGCGCTTTGGGTGCCGCTAAGGTATAAAAAACGCGCTATATAAATGCAGTCCATTTACCATTTACCATTTACAGGCTTTTGGAAAAAACTTAAATGGTAGTGTGATATTCTACATTTCTTATTTTGCCATTGTGTTTCTCCCCCCCCCCAATATTATCTATCATACCACATCGAAATGGCCCTATCTCTTTATACAAGCAGCATGTCTGTAATTCAACAAAGACCATTCTTAACCTTTTTTCAAAGGCAAGCGACTACAAGGCTCAATCTAATAAGTGATATCCAGACTCTGAGAAAATAATAAAGCAAATTAGATTTGTTTCTAGATCTGCAGCAGCCAAGAAAGCAACAGGCAGGATTATTTAATTCTACAGTTTATTTATTATTATCCTGATGTAACATCAGGCTCCATTTGGTTCATGAAGGCTTTTCTGGGTGACCACCGAGCAATAAGAGGATATATTACTTTGGGATACATGACCTTGATCTGTCCCACAGCCATGACGGCAGACTCTTTAAAACTGCTTCATAAATCACCATTATTCAGTGACAAAGGGACCATAAGTCACAAGAATCCACAGGAGGTTGATTCACTGCTATAGTCTAAATGCAAAGTTTAAACACTAGTTCACAAACCTGCCATGTCTTGGTGGTAGACATGGTGGTAGTTCAGATCATTAAAACAATAGTGATGGGAAAAATGATCTCGTCCTCGGCACTCTCCATATATCCATATTTTCGTGTCTGTCTGTCTGTCTGTCTGTCTGTCTGTCTGTCTGTCTGTCTGTCTGTCTGTCTGTCTGTCTGTCTGTCTGTCTGTCTGTCTGTCTGTCTGTCTGTCTGTCTGTCTGTCTGTCTGTCTGTCTGTCTCTGCTCTCTCTCTCTCTCTCTATCTCTCTCTCTCTCTCTCTCTCTCATCCTCCTCTCATCTCTCTCTCTCTCCCTATCCCTCTCTCTCTCTCTCTCTCTCTCTCTCTCTCTCTCTCTCTTCATCAGACTTCCTTACTCTCTCAAGACTAGTTTGTCATTCGGTGTGTCATTTCCAGGTTAGTGTGATTCCCAGTTTCATTTCAAGGAGGGTAATAGAGAGAGAGGTAGAGAGAAAAGCAATTTGGAAATGTTTCCAGGCAATGCAAGCCATTTCAAAAGTGATTAAGCCTAACCAGTTAATTATACATTTGCATTCCCATCAAAACAGATAGCAGCACGAGGAATGCAGCGAGAAGCAGGAGTCACCGGCATCTGAGCAGCGTGATGAGAGAGATAATGAAGGAGAGGCTAAGAACGCTCAAACGATTCCTCAAGAACTTTTTTTGAAGTCCGGGTTTGTTTTCCTGCCTTTCCTGCCTGGAGTTACCAACTCCTCTCTGTCCCTACAGACTAAAGGAGCGTGGTGCTTTCGGCACCAAACATGAGCTGCTAATTAACATTCATCACCTAAAATGGCTCTCCAGTCAAGCTAAAGCAGGGGCTCACTATATTTCTCTGCTTTTTTGCCCTCTCTCACTTTCTCGCTTTCTCTCTCTCTCTGCCTCACCCCTCCTTCTTTACCCCGACAGAATACAGAGCAGATTAGCAGAGACATAAAATACTAGGTTCAATAGCATTTTGATGAGGCGGGCAGGGCTTGTAACAGTCTAATGAGGGACGTTAATGACAGTGACCAGAATCAGACGACTCGGAAGGCCGACCGGGGCGTCTCTTGTTGACGATGCAAACAGATGTACGAGTACAACAAGGGGACCACAATCCCCCCTGGGTGCTTCGGATCATCTCACGTGTGAAATCTATCTGTTCAACTGTGCTGCTCAGGACTGGGTTTCCACGGAGACCTTCTACCTACCACACAATAATCAAGCGGCGGCCATGTGACATGACGCATTAAGTCATTGTCCTGTCACCTGTAAGGCGGTTTCAACTCGAGATGGCAGAACAAAAGCGCTCAACATCCCCTAATGAAGCCCACTTATCCTAGCATCATTTGAACATTGAAAGGATTGTCCACTCAAACAGTGCTATAATGTATATCAGGAACTTTAGATCTCTCAGTCAAACATGTTACACATAATAATGCCTCAGATTACAGGCCAATGGGGTTGTTTGTTATTGCTTCTCTTGCACCTCTCTCTCTACTAATCATTGAATTTAAAGGAATAATTCAATTGATGTTCTTTTAATCATATTAGGATTTGTCAGGTGAAATGTGCATTTGGAGCTCTTCTCTGGCCACTGCATGTCAAGGGTAATATCAATATGTTAAAGTAATCAAACTGCTTTTTCCCCACCATTCTCTCAATTAAACAGTATTCATAAGGTTCTGAGAACAGACATCTTAATTAGCCTGTGATAAGTGGGTGTACCACTTACTGAAGATGATTATGAAGTCAAAAGGCTCTTCAGCAGTCAAAATGATCAAAATGGAAGTCTGATGAACTGGTCCAGTTTTCTAATGTCTACTTGAATAACTTTGTCGAAGACAATTGTTATTCTGGTTAGTCTACTTCCATCCTAGCACATAACTAAAAAATTCCTGTCATTTATGTGGTTTATTATTGTTATTTCACCTGCTAAGTGGGCTCATTTCTCACCTGCTCCTGGAAACCTTAAAGGAGCCCTTGAGAAGGTTCAAGGCATTATTTTAGTTTTGGCTTGAATGAGATTGCAAGGATTCTTATAGAGTGGAAAGAAGTCATCACTGTCTGTAATAGCTAAATGCATTCCTCAGCAAACTGAAACACTTCGCTTTCAATTTAGTTTGATTCCGAATCTCTAAGAGCCAAATATGTTGATCATATTGCAGAAATGAGCATTTCATGGAGGTATGAATAAACATTTCTTCCCAAATAATGTGCTGGAGTTTTGTAACAGTGCGAGACCTGACATTTGCAGCAGGCACAAACTATACAAATGCAAATGTCCTCTTCCTGTCCTCAAGATTCTAATTGTCCACAGCTGCACTCCACTCCTTGGAAATAAAACAAGTATTTGCTTATATTAGGGGCCCTCTCGGACTCAAGATCACTCACCACTGAAAGCGTATCATTTAACTATTTCTGGCGAGAAGGAAAACAGATCAATGTCTTAGCGATAGCATCTCCAGGCTAATCTGTGGGATTAAACTGAAGGTCAGCATGCCAGCGTTTGTAAAAATAAGCAGTGGTGAGGTGACACTCATGAAAGCTCTGTCTGGAGTGGGATCACAATGGGTTTGTGGGTGGGCAACGTTGATGAGAGAGAACATCGACTGACACTTTTTAGTGAAGAGATATAAACAGTTTTGACGTTGCACATCTCAAAACAGACGAGGTTCACCAAATACTCTCTCTCTCTCCCTCTCTCTCTCTCTCTGTCTCTCTCTCTATATCTCTCTCTCTCTCTTTCTTTCTCTTTATCACATACAAAAACACACACGTAGATGACAAACTCCAAGGGGGTTGTGGCTTGGTTCGCTGCTGCCTTGTGAGCATGAGAGAGGGGCGCTGTGCGAGGAGATGGAAGTCTCTCCCAACCCCATGCAGCCTGCTTCTCATTAACATTCTTCTGCATCAGGCAAGAGTGGGGGGAAACACACATCATCTGACCTGATTTTAGCTCTAAAACTCTGGCTGCCGAGCCTGCTATACAGCTCAGCCCAGCTCCAGACAGTGTAGGAAGGAACTAGAGAGAGGGATAGAGGGGGAGAGGGAGATGGAAAGTGAGAGATGGATAGCGTAGTGAGAGAGAGAGAGAGAGAGAGATGAGAGAGAGGAGAGAGGAGAGAGAGAGAGAGAGAGAGGAGAGAAGAAAACAAGCTTTTTAGCATAATCTGAAATCACATCCAATTTATTTTAGTCATTAATACGATTTTCAGCATGTTCACACACAACCTAAATATCCAACGACGAAATATGGAAACTGGCTAATCTGGCATTAAATCAATGCTCTGACATGCTGGCGTTTTGAATGTGGGTGTTGTGTACACAGTGTGTGTGTATGTGAGGAAGAGAGAGAGAGAGAGAGAGAGAGAGAGAGAGAGAGAGAGAGAGAGAGAGAGAGAGAGAGAGAGAGAGTGAAAGAAAGAAAGAAAGAGAGCAAGAGAGTGTGCCAGTGATATGCCAAATTAGCTCAGTCTCTGAGTCAAAGCTGGAGAGTTGAGATTTCTTTGAATGCAGATACATCTGTCTCAAAGAAGCGTAGGAGGCCTAATCTAGAGGCTGCATGTGTTTGAGTGTGTGGGTGTCACAAGCATGGCTCCTGTTAACCAGTCCTGGTGTTGTGCAGTTGTCTGCATCCATCTCCAAAAATAAAATGGCTTGTCACATCCATCTCCCGGGAAGTGCATCTTCATTAATGTCAAATCAAAATCCAATTACAGCCGCCTATCGTTGCAAATTAGGGTTTTTGCATTAAAACGATCCGTTAAGAGCATGTACTTCCATCACTGCTGCATTTAATCATCACTATTTCCAGATCAGCTTTTTTCCAATTGGAGGGAAAATTATGCCACAATTCAAGTTTTAAACTCACCTTAATTCATCCCCCTGGCATATTTACAGTAAACATTGCGAAAACACATGCGCTCCAGTGGGCCCGATAAAGAGCTAAATAAATAAATAATGAGACAGCCATGTAGTCAAGAGGGGGAGCAGGGGTGGCTTAAGTCAAGCCAGACTGACAGACGGACAGCGACTCCGTAACGTTCCCCCCCGGCACTAGGCAGGGCCTGGAACACATGCCCAGCGAGGAGCGGGGGAAAGAGGATGATGATAATAGTCCGCCAACCATCTTTGCTTGGCAGAGACGGGAGGAGAGGATTATTCCTCCCGTACGATCTCCCTGTCTCCCTCTGCACACTAATGGCGGTATGGTGACACAATGCCTTTAAATTGTTGTTTCACAGCAAGAAGGTCATGGGTTTGGTCGTATGTTCTTCCGGGCCTTTCCGTGTGGAATGTTTCTTCAACAAACAACCCCAAATTAAAAACATTCAGTACACATCGCTCTCCTGCTCATTTCCCTGGCTGTCCTCAGAAGCAGAGAGAGAACTTGGTGAACACTAGAGTGAGTGTGTGTGTCCGCTACCTCCACACGTTGCATATGCTCAATAAAAAAAAGGTTTCTCCTGTCTTCCGATGGTCTTTGTTGGACAATGAGTTGTTACATTCTAAGAGGTAGGATGGTCAACTCATGCAATAACATCAGAAAACACCACAGGGTTCACATTGATGGTCTGTGGGGTTTTAAAGACAGTGAGCACACCATCGCTGCAACACTCACTAAAGAAAGGACTGCATCTCATCTGAACTCAGATTTCGACCCAATGTAAAAATCCAAACCTTGTTCACTTGGAGCATTAGGTTTGCATGATTTTATTTGACCACTTTAGCATATTTTTCTTTTTTTTTCCCCTCACCAAATCAGTTTGTTCTCAGTTGACATAGTAATGGTAATGAGGTTAGCTACTGTACGGGGAGGTGTTAGCTAAGAGCTGAGGGTATCATGCTTTTACTCAAGGGCCATGATCAATTTCTGGGATTACAAAATGTCTGAAAGAAAGGCAAACCAACTAACTTCATAAATGATTAACCAGACAGCAGCAACTGTTATTTTGGGACATGGATGTCTGTAAAATAAACCCAATATCCTTCACTTTGACCAGTTTAGCTCATTTATCCGTGGGAGCCATATTGCTGAAGGATCTGTTTGTATTGTGCAAAGGCAGCATCAAGAATGAGTGAGAAAAAAGTATTGCTTCTCTTCTTTCTTCAATGATGCGATTAATTCATGTTAATCCGGATGAGAGGGGAAGAGACAGAGAAGATGAATGTTAGCTAGGGCAAGTGATGGATATGTGAGAGAGTGAATATCATGAGGACAGACAGAACCAAATTAGTAATTTGTCACCTTTAACAGCTCAAGATAAAGGCCATGACTTTGTTTGGATAAACCTGAATTACATTTGGTATGAGAATCATGGCTTTGAATGGTCACTTTCACTCTAAACCCTGGTCCCATTTGGATAACATTCATAGGGAAATATCAAGGAATGGCAAAATGAAAGGGATTGCATATGACTTTTATGTTTTCAGTCATAAATGACACAAGTTGGAGCCTAACATTAGAGCAACTACTAAGAAACACCACAAACAGTGAATGTACCTCTGCACTAAAATAGTTCAGACAGTTTGACAAACAGAATTGACGTTTAAATTAAATGTACTACTTGTGAGCTTAGGATTCAAACATTTGCTGCTGCCATGTGCCATAAAATATATTCTACGTAACACTTACTGAGAAATATTGCTCAATGTATAAATTATCCATTCACAGTACGACTTACTCTGACAGCTTGGCCGTAGCAGCTTGGTGTTGTTGGTGTAGCTCGCTTTGGAAAGTAAAATGGATGAGTGAATTTGAGAAGAAGTCATTCACAGCTCTGTAGCAAACCTAGCATTTCACTAGAGTGGTCACCCAGCACTTTCAAAGATGATTCCCAAAGTTTCATACAGTGGGCAGAGATATGGTGCATTCCAATCCTGGGGGTACTGAAGGAATGCATTTGGAGGAATGGCACTCACGTTGAGATAGTTCCTGCCACTGCACATCATGAATCTGACTGTTCTTTTTACAGGCCCTTTTGGCAGGGTTCTGAATTTCAAAACACTGTAATGTCATGGAGATAATGAATGAATTTGGCAAATCGCAAATCGTCAAAGAATTTGTCCAAAAGCAAACTACCAAGAACTGTCATGGAAACAGATTTCAGTGCGTACAACCGCATTGTACTGCTGGATGAGGAGGTTCCTTTCTTTGCCACACCGACTGTTAGTGGCTCAGCTCAGTATCTGTTACCAAACTCTTATCTATTAAGTACGAGGTGCCTAATTCTCCCCCAAAAATGTATTAGACACACACACACACACACACTCTCTCTGTCTATGTGTGTGTATGTGTGAGCTATATTTTGTTTGCATTCTAACATGTATGTGTTTGTGGTGGGCGATTGGGTAGGCCCTCTGAATCACCTGTGTGGACTTTGTTCCCCCACACTCACACTTGTGACAGGCTATGATTGATTGGCTGCTAAGTGTTCTCTCAGTACGCCTCTGACGCCTCAGGAAACGCTCACAGCAGCTCCATTATGGCTCTATCACTAGGTTGGCCTTAATCTTAATAGGAGACAGATGTAACTGGGTCCGGGAGAAGGCTGCAGCTAACTCTGACACCGAGATGGCCATTTAATCTGGTTAGCTGCAGTTGACAACAATCATCAAAAGTCTCCTTGAAACCGAGCTAGAGGAAGGTGAACTGTCTGGTCTGCTTCGCTCACTCATTCATCAATCGACTGTCTGTATGTGTGTGCGAGAATGTGTGTCTTTGTTTCAGAGACAAAGAGATAGAGAGACAAGGGTGTGCGGGGTTGTTTGTCCAACTTCCACAAGTAGGAAGACGTAGACACGATGACTGGGATGTGGGAGTGTTTCAACTCTGAGTCTTTCAACTCTGTCTCTGTCTCATTTAATGTCACAAACTCAGGCCAAAAACATTTGGAAAATACAATGTTTATTGCATCACCAACCTCAGAGTGTAATAATCTTTACTTCACACATTGCAGCAGGCCCTCTGTACGTATTGATAGTGCAGTAGTAGTCACTGTGTGTGTTGCTGTTAGTCTTTCAATAGTTTAAGTCCTGACTCACTTAAACATAATTAGCAGTAATGTAAGTACCACCAGCACTGTAGAACCACTACAAATCACAGATGGGATAATACAGCTTTTGTGTCAATGTTTATGTTCCATACAAAACAAATTCTGTTGTTTTCACTTAAAGCTATGGAATTTTCTTCTACTTTCTTCTATTTCAATAAATATTTGAGACATTTAAACAAATATGTATTGGGTGTGTGTGTGCTTGTGGTCTGAATCAGGGGGGTTCTTGGGAATTTCAAACATTGTTTACTCTTCACCGTGGCAATACACTGGGATTGACCCCATCACAATGCTTCATGTGAATGCAAAGTAGATCTATTCCAAACCCCAGGGAGGATAAAGTACGATGCATCACTGGCTTGTGCTTTTTTGTCAACTGTAAACAGGACAACACAAATACTTTATAGAAGAAGCATCGACAGTAATATTCTGAAAAATACTGCATAGTCATGCAGTTTCAAATGAACCTAAAAAGAGGTTACAAAACTTTTGATAGAGCCATAAGAAAATGAAGTAAACCGATCACAAAGACTTATTGGTACATATCACAGTGAAATAGCCTTTTTCCTTTTTCCTGGAACAAAGGTCCTTGAATTGGTAATGAAAGTCAGGGATAGAAGTATATGCCACTTGATAACAATAAAAGTAGTCCAAACATCAATAGGCAGGTTTATGGCTTGTATATCTTTGCTGCACTGATAATCTCTAGATTTACTTTGCATTCGTCAAATCTGGTTTAAAGTGCCTAGTCATTATACAGCACTCTAAAGTTCCACTGCAGTATAATAAAAAAGACATAAAACCAAAAAAATGATAATAAATGGTCCATGATGTACAGTATACAGTATTTTTGAAGCGGTGTGTGTGTGGGGTGTATAAGTGTGTGTGTGTGTGTCTGTGTTTGCATGTAAAAATCAGAGGAAATTGGGAAACAGAAACCCACCAATAACACTATTATTCAAATTCATGACAGTAGCTGCTGCATTGCTCCATACAAGAACACCATTGATTTTACGCTTAAAATTTTCATGGTACGTTGTATCTGAGAAAACAATCTCTTTATCCACAATGCCCAGAAGTTTCAGCAATCTTCAAAGTGTTCGGCAGCATGGCTCCTCAGTCCCCTGTGACTATCCCAACCTACAGCCTCTTTATTGCTATCTCTGAACTATTCAGGCTCAAAAGATAATTTAATAGCTAGAGTCAAAGCTATCAGGGACTCCAAACATCTATGCGGCTCAGCTCATCTGATCTGGGGGAGAGATGGAGACACGGCAGACAGACATGGAGGAGAATACCCAAGTAGACACTAATTCAGAGAGCAAAGCCAAGCTCAGGAGAGCCATGCAGTGAGTTCACTCTGCCAACACACAATGTTTTCAATAAAAAACATAATTATTTCCTTATATGTTGCGTAGTCATCACTTTTTTCCCCTTTCTCTTATACAAACACACGCACACAGACCGACGTACTGTACACTTATGTAATTTCAGAGCTTATTGAGCGATGTTCTATACTGTAGCATAGCTTATACATTCACATGATTGGTGGTCAGCATACAGTTTCTAGTTGCTATGCGGTAACACTGTTTTCCAAATGTGACAACTCCTTTTCCGTCCTGAGAAGCTAACAGACCATCACACCCATCACTGTTGCTGCAATTTCCCCTCATCAAAATAAATTAAATATACGCTGTTGGACAGGAAAGACGATCCTGTCCTCCTGTGGCATGTTTTATGACAAGGAGTACAAGAATGCCCCTTAAGCTTTGTAACCCTCCAGACTGCCTGCAGCTAGGCCTCGGATTCACTGACATGGGATCTGGACTTATTCAACTTGAAGTGGTAAGGTATATTTAAGCATGTGTTTCTCTATGTTGATCCCCTGCATCAGGACTCCAGTGGGTTTCTAAGCCCTGGCAGTCTTGGAGGTCAGCTTCATCTTCATGGTGCCAGGGAAACTTTAAAGCATTGCAGTAATCAATCTTTATTTTCTCAGGAAAAGCTGATCTGCTAGGTCCAGATCTTCTGTCACTGATATGGTTGTTGGTGATGTATTCATGGGCTTTATGCTGACACCAGTCTGGAATGAAATCATCTGCGGGCTTAACTTGATTTTACTACCGGAAATATCCCATAAAATAACAAGTTAATAATACGTTTTGCATATCAAATGCTTGAAACTGGATTTTGTTTCTGAAATCTAAGCTAAGCGAATGAGACTCAATAGTTACAGTGTCAACATGACATTGTGCCAGGAATACGTCTTTCCAGAGAGCTAAAAATGACACAAAAAAGCCACCACAATACACAAGCAATCCAGTTGTATAGGGTGCTTGGGTTAGATCAATGATACAAGTGTACAGGGAAGGGAATTCAACAGGGAGACACAAACAGTTGAAAGGGAGGATGTAGTCCTGATCAGAAGACAGTCCACCGCCTCCAGTGCACCGTGTCAGATGCCGCCCCCAGAGAGAGAGAGAGTCAGAGCAGCTCTCCCAAGGCCTCCCAACGCCTGGCTTCACACCAACACATGGCTGGAGATCTCCTCATGCCACTTTATTGATCATTAAAAGCCGCACTTGGTCTTCATAGCCTCTTCAGAGCAGTCCAGTGTGCAGCAATGTGTGGGATGATTTCCAGATCCTGGGCTCCCAGAGTTTAATTAAATGCATGTTTCTCCTTGAGAATGGGGTGTTTCTTCCTCTCTGGAAATGCAGGTGTGGTATGGTTTGCTGTACCGTATGATCAAAAGTGATGACTGGAAATAGTGGTGGGTATGGGACTGGAACATACTGTGTCACATAGAACCAGTTGACGTAATGTGCAGTGTGCAAACAGTGTTGTGTTACTCCTTTAAAAAGTTGTCTATTTCCCCCACAATTAAACAACAGATTAAAAGGATGTTGAGATGAATAGGTCTCTTCAGATAACCTTAGAGTGTTCTTGCACCATCACACGAGTCGACCCACATGGCATCCCTCCAACCAATTAAAATCCCAATATAAAGAGTGAGGTAATGCCCAAAGATTAGATCTCATTTGTATCACTGGATAACTCACTTAGGAACACATTACCCTCTCAATCGCAAGATGGATGCCTTGGATCTTGCGCAAGATGCGCACGATGGAGGGATGGCAAGATAAGCAGATTAGGAAAGAACCCCTTTTCCTGGACACATCATCCAAGATGGATAAAATGGTGCAGGCCGCTCCTCCTTGATCCGCCTTTCCCGGAATGTTGCTGTGAGCGTTCCCGCTGATTGTAACACGTCTGTTCCCGCAGCTCTTTAAAAGGCAACCTGATATCTCTCTGCCCAAAGCTTTCTGACCCATTCTCCAGCCTTTTAACTACGATGTCTGTGTTGGCGTGGTGGCATATAAAGCATTTTTTTGTTGTTGCGGTAGAGCACTCATCCATCTGAAATGGATCACATCACGAAGCCTGGAGTGCATTGCAAGGTGAAGTCAGGAAGGAGGAGTGTGTACTTAGCAAACGTTCCATAGATTTATGAATCGTGAATTATTAAAGGAGGGAAATTTGTACACATTTTTTTTCTCTCTTTTTAATCTTGCCGCATAATTGTGCTTACTGAACAGCATTTCACTTCACTCCTGAGAAAGACAAGTACAAATATAAATTAGGCCATTATTTTAAATTGGTTAACTCATTGATTTGCATATGTCAATAACAAACCTGCACCATGATCATTTTACAGTCCATTGATTTACCCCTTGATAGTATATTAATGTATTTCAATAAATCAACTACAATCCATGAATCATTCAATCCAAAAACAAAACTGTCACCTGGGGGTATTGAGAAACAAAAAACAGTATGCAGTATATTAATAAAGATAATTTACAGAGAACGTTTTGAGTTTAACAATGGATTCATGGATTGCAAAACATAGTGGACAGCAAAGTCATACAGTAAAGCAAAGTTATACAACAAATCTGGAGAAAATAGTATGAACTTTAAGGTCATACCAACCTAGAGCTGGTTGTGTAACTTTTGAGCCGGTCTTTGTGGGTCAAGGAGGCAGGGTGAGTGAGAGAGTGAGCGGGGCGACAGACATGTGCAAAGACCAATCAATTCCTCCAACACGGTGTCTCTGACAGTCATAGCTGATGCTAGCCTGGGATCATTTGCTTTGAGGGAGCTTGATTGTCAGCTACAGACATATGGAGGATCAATACTGTGAAAAAGATGGCAAGATGGGACATGCCATATTTAGCTCTCTATCCATCAGCCGTCAGGAGTTAAAAAAGACACCAGTGACATATTCCAGCTTTGTGATGTTTTGGAGCTACTTTCCTGACACTAGGCGTCCATCCCACTGAAGTGTGCGGGCTACTCTGCGGGCACTGAATCCCAATTTTGCTAATACATTAGCTGAAAAGGAAGTCACTGGGCAACATTTAGGCATGTTTAAATCAGGACATCCACAGTACAGAATGCAACCCAATCTTTAGCCTCATGCTCATATACTGCATCTCTACCCAAACTATACCACTTTTCCAACTCATCATTACACTGAATGTCAAAGATTTACAACTAGACAAAGTTGAATCCAATTTTCAGATGTAACTTTGCATAGCCAATGTTCTGCCAAACAAACGTAAGATGAAAGACAGGCACATCTGTGAAGTGGACAGATTTTGTTTGTTGCCATTGCCGACTGGCAACTAACACACCGGACGCATACTAACGAAAGGAACGCATTTCTTTTCGGAGAGGGAGTGGAAAGCTTTCAAAAGAGTATTGCAACATGAGACACGCGGTCGTTTCCTGTAATCCTGACTTCAAAGTACCATGACAAGTCTTCAATAGCAATCTGGGTGTTGGGGGTGACTGCTTCACCCTGGAGACCAGAGTCAGGTTCTAAATGGATATCCATCAGCGACAGAATAGAGATTGAATTAATTCAAACTGTAACTTTAGAGTCTGACCCATCTGGGATGTATGGGCGACCATTAGGGGGTCCGTAAAATTGTAGGTATTCGACTTACGTTTTGCCATGATAAATCTCACCTCCATAATGTCCATGGCCCACTGTAGTCTGAAGACCCAGGATGAGACACAGCCTCCCTTTGACATTTATAGTCTGGCTCCCTGCACCCGGCTTACTAACTCTAGCTAAATAAACACATGCATGCAGCAGGGGATTGGGTTCTTCTCTCACCACCGGCTAAGTCTCTCTGTCTGAAACTTAAACCCTACCATTTAGTTTTTTCTTTTTTTCTGGAACGTCTGGAAAATGGCTACTCTTTTAAGATAACGGTGGATATTCCAATAAGACCCGTATTACACCCTGCCCGCCTCAACCAGGATTTGCCATCTGCACGGGGCTTGTATTTCAAAGCAGGCAAGGCACACAGACTCATGTAAAAGGAAGGTCTGTAATTGAGGCCCTCGTGAGCACTGAAACATGACCCACAGACCCACATTTCCACATCTTAAATGCAATGTAACTTATTTACTATAAACAGAAAGGACAATAGCTCAT